>JAPYYJ010003068.1:0-11996 GCA_028533885.1 Nasua narica | reverse complement strand
AAAATAAATGGGACAGATTCACACACATCAATTCAGGATAGTGGTTGCCTCTGGGGGATTGAAGAGAGGGAAATGGGATCAAGGAAGGTACAAAATAGAGTTCACCTGTACCTGTAATCTTTTCTTTCTTGAGAAGCAAAACTAAAGCCAATATAGCAAAATGCTAACATTTTTTGAATCCACTGATCAGTTGATGGAATTTGGGGTTATTTTTACCTTTTGGCTATTGTGTATAATGCTGCTATGAACATTTGCATGCAACATCTTGTATGAATACGTGTTTTCAATTCTTGGGTATATACCTAGAAGTGGAATTGCTGGGTTATAAGGTAATTCTATAACTTTCTGAGGAATCACAAAACTGTTTTTAATAGGAGCTGTACTGTTTTATATTCATGCTAGCAATTTCTCCATATCCTCACCAACACCTGTTATTTTTCTTTAAAAATATATACATATAGACATCCTAGTGTGTGTGAAGTGTTAGCTCATTGTGGTCTAGCTTCACATTTCCCTAGCAGCAAATTACTTTGAGCATCTTTTCATGAGCTTTTTGGCCATTGTCTGTCTATTCCAGACTTGTGTCCACTTTTAAATTGGGTTGTTTGTTCTTTTGTTGAGTTGTAGGAGTTCTTTATACACTCTGGATACTAGACTCTTTTATTTTCTTTTAAAGATTTTATTTATTTATTTGACAGAGAGAGAGAGAGATCACAAGTAGGCAGAGAGGCAGGCAGAGACAGAGGGAGAAGCAGGCTCCCTGCTGAGCAGAGATGTGTGGCTTGATCCCAGGACCCTGAGACCATGACCTGAGCGGAAGGCAGACACATTAACCCACTGAGCCACCCAGGCGCCCTGGATAGTAGACTCTTATCAGATAAATGATTTGCAAATTTTTTCTCCCATTTGCCAAGTTGTCTTTTCATTTTCTCGATAATGTCCTTTAATGTATAAAGTTTTAAACCTTGAAGGAGTCCAATTTATCTATTCTTTCTTTTGTTGCCTGCGTTTTTGGTGTCATATCTAAGAATCCATTGCCAAACCTAAGGTCATAAAGATTGACACCTAAGTTTTCTTCTAAAAGTTTTATAGTTTTAGTGCTTACATGTAGGTCTTTGATCTGTTTTGAGTTAATTTCTGTATATGAAATCAGAACCCAACTTCATTCTTTTGCACGTGGCTATCCAGTTGTCCCAGCACTATTTGTTGAAGAGATTATTTTTCCCTCATTGAATAATCTTAGCACTCTTACCAAAAATCACTTGACCATAGACACATGGGTTTATTTCTGAACTCTCAATTCTGTTTCACTGATATATATGTCTATCCTTATGCCATCATGTTTTCTTAAACACACCGTACAGAACAAATTGTAAGTGCTTTCATAATGATACAGGATCACTATTCTTAGTATAAATTAAAATGTACTGTGTAGTAACAGTGCCACCTTAGGGTACACTGAAATAAACTGAATGTTCAACTCTACAGCAAATAAGTTCAGATTGGTATTTTTAGTTATTTATGTTTTATGTGGTTTTCTATCTTCCCCTTGCTCAGAGCTATCATTTTTTTTTTTGCTATAATCAGGATGCCTCTCATAACTTATAATCTCATCTCTCTCTTCTTAATTCATTTTTAAGGCCTCTGTGAATTCAGATAACTGAGCTTTATGCATCCAATAAATATTCTGAGTATCCACTACTTTAGTTTTTTGAGGAAGAGTTATGACTCTCATGTTCTAAGATGAGTATGGGCATGCTCACAGTTTAATAAGCATATATGTATAGACCTAATTGTAAAATAAAATGCTAAGGGCACTAATAAAGTAAGGATAGAGTTGTGGGAGTAAAAAGTGGGAAGTATTAATTTAATCCTGGGAGATAGGGAAAGATTTCACAGGGTTGGTGACATTTAAACTATACCTTGAAAGACGAATTGGATTTTGTCAGATCTTATCAGCTAGAAAAGGATGGGAAGTACATTTTAGGGGAAGAGAACATACTATGTTCAACAATAAATATTCCAATGTGACTAGAGTCATGGTAAAAAAAAAAGGGGGGGGGAGGGGATGAGGGAGAGAGCAAGAGACAGAGGGGGAAATGAGAGAGAGGTGGGAGAAGGCAGATGGAGAGGGAGAGAGAAAAAGAGAAGGAAAGGAGAGAGAGAGGGAAAGGGGAAAAGGCAGAAAGAAGGAATGAAATAGACATAGATGGGAAAATACAGGGCTAGGTAAAAAGCCTTGAATACTATGCTAAGGAGTTTGAACTTTGTGAAGGCAGTTGGAAGGCAGTAAAGGTTTTTGTTTGCATAAGTGATAGGACTAGTTCTGTTTTAGAAGAACAACTTAAGTGGTATGGAGTGTGGTGCTGGTAGTAAGACTGAGGCAGAGAGAGTTAGGAAGTTCATTTTTTAAAAAAGATTTATTTATTTATTTTAGAGAGAGAGAGTGCGTGCATGGGCACGAGTTGGGGGAGGGGCAAAGGGAGAGACACTCAAGCAGGCTCCCCACCGAGCACAGAGCTGGAATCAGGGCTCAGTCTCAAGACCCATGAGATCATGACCCAAGTCAAAATCACGAGTTGAATGCTTAACCCACCGAGCCATTCAGGCACTTCAGGAAGTTAATTTTTAATCTGTGTATGAGATGATGAGGAGTGGACAATTGGAATGGATTTGTGATTTATGAAGTAAACCACCTGAGTCAGAGTTTGAGGAATGTTCTTATGAGTAAAGTGCATTAGGAAATCATAGCATCTAGACTTTGTGATATTTAACTTTTAGCTACTATGAGGAAAGAAAGACAGGGTTCAAGACATCTTACCCCAAAATATGCATATAACCCCAAAATAACCTTGGCATATTGCATATCTTAAGCTGAAGGAATTTGAGACACAGCATGTGCAGAAATAACTTTCTGACCTTCCCCTGAAGCAGGTCATAAGACCCTCATGTGAGAGGGGCCCTCTCTATAGCTGGAGGAAAGGAACATCCTTATCTCCAAAGACAGGTACACCAAGAGGTCAACAATCAGGGCTTGTTTCTCCCAGTTTACTACTCTGGCTCACACTCTTTTTGTCCTATCACATTTTCCCATGATTTCCACTCTTCATCACACCTAGCACACATCACTCAGATTTAATCACTTCTTTGGGTCTTCATTTCCTTATGAAGCCTCCTGTGTCACATAAAACTTATATTAAGTAAATGTGTATGCTTTTCTCATGCTAATCTGTCTTTTGTTATGGGGCTCCAGTCAAGATCTTGGAAGAGTAGGAGGAAAAAATATTTTTCCCTCTCCTACAAAAGCATAAAAAAGAGCACAGACTTTAGAGTCATCAGAGCTCCAACTCTGGCTCTACCATTCCCTAGCTTGCTATGGGAAACTTCCTTAATATTTTTAGGCTTTGTCATAAAACAGACACATTACTATTAATATCACAGAATTAATGTGCAGTATTGAGATGACATGAGTGCTATTTAATAAATGTCAGTTTTCTTTTTTTTAAGATTTTATTTATTTATTTGACAGAGAGAGAGAGAGAACGAGAGAGAGCACAAGCAGGGGGAGCAGCAGGCAGAGGGAGAGGAAGAAGTAGGCTCCCTGCTAAGCAAGGAGCTGATGCGGGGCTTGATCCCAGGACGCTGAGATCATGACCTGAGCTGAAGGGAGACATTTAACCAACTGAGCCAACCAAAAGAAATGTCAGTTTTTTTATTTTCCTTCCCCTTCCAGATTCTTAACTGTATCTTTGATGGCTGAGGTTGTCATCTAAGTGTCCTTAAGATTTAGTATAAGTATAATGTTCTTGGGTTATAGTTAAGGGTTGATGAGAAAATAGTAACCCTGATTCTTCCCTTTAAACTCAACAAAACTATTTTCTAAATTTTTCACTTCAGGGGCACCTGGATAGTTCAGTTGTTTAAGTATCCAACTCTTGGTTTCAGCTCAGGTCATGATCTCAGGGTTCTGAGATCAAGCCCAAGATTAATTTTCTCTCCCTCTCCCCCCTCTAAAAAATGCAAAATTTTCACTTCAGTATTAGAACTATATTATTTAATGTGCACACCATGCTGTCTTTGGTTTATGCTGCCCTTCTGTTTGGAATGTCTTTCCTCTACTCCTTCCAATTGGCTAGTCTAGCCTGTAAGACTCAACTGAAAAATCAGTTACTTCAGGAAGGCTCTTTTGCCCTCTACCCCAGATAAGATTTGCCTTCTTTACGTTCTCATATTTACATATATTACAACATACTAAATGCAAGGATAAAATCACTGTGTATAATTATCTATTTGTGTCTTGGTTCCCCCCCAAACACACTATAAGAGGGCAAGAATTGTATATTATAGATTATGTCAGTGTTTCCTTGGTTCCCTTCCAGGTCTTAGTACATACCAGACTTTTAAAGAATATTTATCGAATGAAGAAAAAACCCAAAGTTTAAAAATCACCCACTACCTATTGCAAGTGCTTACAAATTATACCCATTTTTCTGTCTTAAATCTCTCATGTCCTGCTTACCAGACTATCTTTCTCCTTGGAAGAAGCAGCTATCATCGCTTTGAATGAACTGATCTTAGAATTAAAAAAAAAAACCAAAAACCTGCATTATAGCCTGGTTCCACCTCTATTAGAGGTGAAATCTTGGGCAAGCACTGATTCTCTTTGCCCTTACTTCTTCATGTGCAAAATAAAAATAATGTGGGTTTATAACAAGAGTTAAGTGAAATAAGATATAAGAGAACCTTACATAATATCTGTGACATAATGAATTGTCATCATTTATTGTTTATAATTATCTTTTGTTAAATATTTAAGTTAGAGGGGCACCTGGGTGGTTCAGTGGGTTAAAGCCTCTGCCTTCGGCTCGGGTCATGATCTCAGGGTCCTGGGATCGAGCCTCGCATCGGGCTCTCTCCTCGGCGGGGAGCCTGCTTCCCCCTCTCTCTCTGCCTGCCTCTCTGCCTACTTGTAATCTCTCTCTCTGTGTCATATAAATAAATAAAATCTTAAAAAAATATATTTAAGTTAGAATATAGTTGGAAATGAAAAAAGACTTTTCAAGAAAAATTTGGGTCCTTCATGCAATTCAGTAGATTATTCCAATCATCCAGAGAACTCTGTAAAACTTTTATTTTAGGCTCTACTGTTATCACTAGCACCAGAATGAAACTGTTAACAAAAATAAAACAAACTAAAACACCCTAGCCTCAAAGTCATTGCCAGTCATAAATAACTTGAAAGTTATTTAAATTAGGATATATTGCCTCTATAATGGGGTGCTGTCTATAAATCAGGAAGAAAAACAAACAAATAAAAGACCCATTAATGTGAAATGCTGACAAATCTGTGTTTTCAAAGGCCCTACAATTGGTATTTTCAGAAGCTCTAAAAAAATGCCATTCATTTTGTTTTCCAAATCCCACAACTAAAGGAATATGCTTTAAGACTTTGGGGATAAGCCTGAGTGTAGTAAATTTAGAGGTGGATGCATGCAAAGTCAAGGCAAGTTTTCACTCTCAAAAAAAAAAAAAAAAAAAAAAAGGTGGCTGATATTTAGTGAATGAACTGTAGTCCTCTAAGCACCAGAGAACTTTTAGCATCTTACAAATTCTGATAGGCTTTAGAATAGATGCATTAGTGCGATGCTGCCATCTACAGCCAGAATTTTCCAAATGCTTCAATAAAATAGTGAAAAATAACAATTCCAGGTCTGTCCAGTCAGCATATACTTTATATAACCTTTTAGGTTGCTTCATTGAGGAAGGAGGTACTCATTAGTTCCAAAAGAACTTTTGGCTGAGGTTTCCTCTGATCACCAAACGAACCCATTTTAGTTTCTCAAAAGATGATACGATCTCAAACAGATGATACTTCCACTTCATATTAGTTTTTCTGAATTTCAAAAGCACACATTTCTGTCACTACAAAATCTTTTAAAAAGAATTATGTTTGTCCCTAATAATGATGGGAATTCACTTCAGGGTGAAGTTATAAAACGGTCAGGTAGAAGCATGTGATTCAGTCCATGGCAGTGCAGATACCAGAATTTCCCGATATTGCTCCCTGACTACTTTGCTTGAGTTTTCCCCTTTCCTTCCTGTTTTGACAGCAAACAGAAGGAAGTTAAGATGACAGCAGAGGGCATCAGTCTTTCTTCCCTAAAAAACAATGCTGCCTCAGTAAGTAGCATCCAACTAATATAAAAATCACATTTATAAAACACAGAATGTTCCCAGAAATAACCAATTTTACAAAAGTGAAAATCATGCCCACTATTTCCAGTCTCAAACTTGTTTCCAAGTTTGTTTTTTTCTCAGCTATTTGATCTCTGCTAACTGTCCCACATTTTTTTCTGAATTTTTAAGTCTCGTTATGAGTCAACTTATTTTCCTCAAGCTAGGTTTGTTTCTCATGTATCTCAATGCTCACTTAAAGGCAAAATAACAAAAATCAATGCTTGTAACCTCTCTAAAATATCATAATGAGTTATTATGATATGATATGAGTTACTACCTTGATAAGTGTTTCTGTATATTTTAATGTTTTTTAAATTTATTTATTTATGAGAGAGAGAGAGTACATGCATGAGCGTCCCAGCAAGAATGTAAGGCCTCTCCTTTTTTATCTCTCTAGTGAGAAGTTTACTTCAAAATTTCCATCTGATCATTATACTGTACACCTGAAACTAATATAACATTGTATGTTAATTATACTGGATAAAGAATAAAATAAAATAGTTTCTATTTGAAAATGGGCACCAATTTCTCAAACTGCACAGGGAGAAGATAATTTATGACAACACATGCAATTCCCAAGAGATGAACAGGGAAGAAAAATGAGATGCAATACTGAAGTATTTAGATTGGAATGTTAAAGAAAAAGGGTTTTATCTAAATTTACAATAGTAGTATTAAGTTTTTATAGCTTCAGTAGTCAAGTAACTAAAAACTCACTCATAATAGTAAGTTATTCAGCTTGTTTATAAAACAGTTAAGAAAAGATTACTAGCAAGTTTATTGCAAAGGCTTAAGTAGAAACATCTAGTTAACTCTTTCAAAATCAATCTTATGAAATGCTAGGGATAAAATATTATTATTATTTGTCACTTTAAATCATACCTATGATTTCTCAAAATACAAGCATTTTTTTTTCATGGCTTGGGGTGAAAAGACAACTATTATCCCTCTATCACCTACAGATTTCTTTTTAGGTGTTTTTTTCTTGAGGCGTGACATTTAATCATCCATAAGAATTCTAAGTCAACAGAGGGAGGCAAAAATTTTTAATGACTTTAAATATTTAAAATAAATTCAAAAACACATGAACTGTTCTCAGCCTCTTATTCATTTTAAGTGTATTGCAAAACCATCAACCACATGCACTTTTAATTTTTAATTTTTCTATATTCTGTAAACAAAATATTTACATGTAGGATTGGGTAGATGGTAGATTTCAAATTAAGCTGAAAATGTGCTCATAACACAGCCAAATTATTTATTAACTCTGAATAGCTTAAATTCTTGCAACTAAACAAAGTCTTGAGTGAAAACATATATACAAAATCTTCATATATATATATATATATATATATATACCAAATCTAATAAACAGAAGCAAGCAATCAGTGTATTGTCTACACAATTTAGTTTTTAAAATGCACCTGTGGTGATGGTTGTACAACTCTGTGAACATACTAAACACCACTGAATTATACACTTTAAAAGTGTGAATTATATCATAATAAAGCTGTTATTTAAAAAAATTTTCCATAACAAATTCATGCTAGTGAATAAAATGTTATTTTTCCCTTGTTACTATATTTAAGAGTATACAAGATGAAATAAACAAAATAAGTGTTCACTGTAGCCCAGATAAGATGATGCTCTCTATTTAGAGTAGGATGTCTTCTGTGGCGTAGTAATGAGCACCAAATTGTAATTTCAAAGACTTGTATGAAATTCCAACTGAAAACAGTGACCATTACACTACAAAGCTTAGAGCATAATTTGGCACATTTTGCAGTCTACTTATATTTTTAAAGGATTCTTTGTTATAACTTTCATCTGTTTTTGTTTAACTCACAAAAGGATCAAGCAAAGGTTATGCTCTCATCATGATATTTCTTTAAAGTAAATCTGAATAGAAACATGAAAGTTACCCCAGTATAGCCATATACATTTGAACTCCCTGAGAGTTTTTGGAAATAAATATTACAGGCACTCTTCACTTGGATTTTGAAAGGAGGAGTAGTTAGAAGGGTCATTCTTTTCTGGAAAAATGACTTTTGATAGCATCAAAGAATCTTAGACCCATAAGCAGTTTAGAGATAATCTGGTTAAATCCGCTGCACTCCTCGATGAAGAAATGGAGACCCAAAGAGTTAAGTAATTTATACAAGGTCACACAGCAAGTTAGTAAAAGATTAAAATGAGAATAGGTCTCTTGATTCTTTAACCAAAGGTTTTCATCCTTTCCTTCCCTAGACTACTATTGTCTAGGGAAAATTAAAATATGTTAGGTTCTCAATTGAAAAAAACATTCGTGTGTAGAATAATCCCATGCACAGCAGGTACTTAATAAATATTTTAAAATTATGAGTTATTTTCCATTTATTTTACTGGTTTTTCATACAATGGTTTTGTGAAATATTTTATAATTCATCTCATTAATGAAGAACATTGAATATCCTGAGCTTAAGAGTGGTTAAGGAAACAGTGAAACAGCAATCATATCTCTTTCCATACTCCAGTGGGCCTCATGAAACCCCAAGACAGTCTCAATAATCAGCCATCTAAATGAGCCAAGAAATGAGTACTATCACATTCTGCTTGAGAGAGTGTAAATTGAAACAACCATTGTGGAAACGGTTTCACAATTTCTACCAAAAGCCTTTAAAAGTTTTTATAATTTAACCTAATAATTCTATACCTGAGAACCAATTATATAAATATAAACTAAGATCCAGAGATAAAACTTTGAAGAGAAATGTTCATTGCAATCTTACTTATCAAGATAAGAAATGGTAAGTATCAATGAGGGAATGGTTAAGAATAGCATAGTATATTCATTTGATGATTATCATTGTAGCTAATAAATGAAAATGTAGACAAATTTTATATATAAAATTATGTGATAGACTATTAAGTTTAAAAAGCAGAATACAAAACTTTACATGTGGTGTATTTTTAAAAAAATAAACACCTGTAAGAGGCACCTGGGTAGCTCAGTCAGTTAAGCATCTGCCTTTGGCTCAGGTCATGATCTCTGGGTCCTGGGACTGATCCCCACATTGGGCTCCCTGCTCAGGGGGGAGTCAACTTCTCCCTCTCCCTTTGCCCCTCTCCCCTACTTGTGCTCTCTCTCTCAAATAAATGAAGTCTTTAAAAAATTTTTTTAAAAATAAAAACCTGTACATAGAAAAATATACTGGTTGTCTTAAAGTAATAAATATGAGTGTTTTTCTTATATTATCCAGTGTTTTAATAAAAAATATGTACTGCTTTTATAGTAGAAGAATCATTAATAGATGTTATTAAAACAAACATAAAATGAGCCAACCATTCAAAAAGCAGTACAGAAAATATAATTCAATCTACCATTGAAAGAAAGTATTTACAGCTTTTGGGTTCAGATGCCTTTCCACTACACACATTATCCAATGCCATCATTTCTCAGGTTGTTGCAAACTGCTTTTCTTTACAGCATCACATATGACTAATATCTAAAAAATATATAGTTCTTCGAGATCCTAAGGAATACCATTCACTCTAGAGCTTATAAATACTTCCTTGTTTTGATTTGCTTCATCAGACTGCATCAGTTAAAACCAAAGTGCACAAGCCTCCTAAACTGAGTTCAGGTGGAAAGGCTCCTCTGGCTGCTTCCAGAGAGGTTTCCTAATTCAAGGCAGTCCTTCTTTTACTGCACATAGTAAAGTGATGTGTTTTCTTTGTAGTACAAACAGCATACAAACTCACACAAAAGCATGAAGGGCCATGATTCCTCATTTCACAAAATCCCCAGTTAACCAAAGTTGTCACACATAGATGTAGAAGGGTAGCCAACACCTTAAGAGTGACAACCACCCTCGAGAAGGATAATAAAACTGTCACTTTAAACAAGAAAACAGGGTCTAGTGAACTATTTCAGTGAAAATATTCTTCATTTAAAGAAGAGGATTTGTTAAAGGGGATTTTGAAATTCCTGAGTTTCACCTTTAGAAGTCCCCCTGTTGCTTACACTTGAGAATCGTAAGGCCAGATAGAAGGACCTTTTATTTCTCTGTCAGAGTGATTCATGTCCCAACATTTTAAATGAAGAGGATCCTTTCCTGACTAGATCTCAATAAGACAACCATGAAGGCAAACTGACAACCTGGGTTTCTGTTGTCAAAGATTTGCACATCAATCAATGAGACTCCATATGGCATCTGTTTTCAGTGATCATGTCACTTACTATCAACATCACATTAAAGCCTTGCAGTGAAAATGGGTTCTTTCCCCCCATATTCACAAGCAGATGATCTCTGATTTCATCCTCAGGCCTCTCATGGTGGGAAGAAAACAGTACAACAGTGTCTCCTGCTGCCTGTTAGTATGGTGACATGTGTGCATGGGAGGGAGGTTTCCTAATGAAAAGGAATGAAGACTTAATTCTGGCAGTACTGACTTCATTCCAGTGTATACCTTCTCTACATTCAATTTAACTGTGTTTTGACTTCTGCATTGTTTATTTCAAAGTATAAGAATACCATTACCTCTGGTATTAGAACTCTTCTATTATTAAGCAAATTCTCACGTTCTTCTGATTTTTCACATGTTCACTCCTATACTGGCCTGCTCAGCATTCTTACCCTCACCTTGCAAAAGTAATACGAGATAGCTCATTAAATTTGGAGAGCAGTTTTTACCAACAGAAGGATCTGAATTTTAGATGCCAGAGAGAAAATTACTTGTGTCAGGATATAACCTTATTGTTTCCCAAGTTGGACATAACATTCAGTGGGAAATCATTCTGGATGAGTGCCACTAAAACCCACACGAATACAAGCTGGCTTTTTGGTATTATTTCAGGTCCTTCATGGAGGAGAAGTACATGTCTGGGAGCAATCACACTCAGGCATATATCTTCCTCTGATGCAATTTTGTGAATCCAAAGTGATAAAAAGAAGTTGTGACTTTTGACATTACTGAATAAATTCTGAGGTACTGTTTGAATCAATCAGGTTACTTCTTCCCCTGAAATAAATCCAGTATGTTTACACTCTTACCATATGTTAAAAGAATGCATTTGGAAATCTCATGATGAGTTAATTTATTCTTTTAAAAGGCAGTAGGGGGTGGTGGGGAGAGCTCACGTAGAAAACAGCCCCAACATTTTTTTTTTCCTTCAAATTTCCAGTCAATTTTCTAATTTTGAAGATCTGCTCCTGGGGAATGGCTAGTTTTTATCACCTCTTGTTTGGAGAAAATTTGACAAGCAAGGTGTGACCCCACATTAAATGCTGAAGTACCTGTCTTTGAGTGTAATGATACTATGCTCCATATGTGTTCAGAATTAGCTGAGAAAAGGCAATTATCTTCTATGGTCTCAAAGTAGCTACTGAAGTAGTCAGGGTCTAAAGACAAAATCATGGTATATGAATACTTTCTGTTCCTGAGAAGTAAAATAGCTTTTGCTCTAAGATTTATCATAGATCTGGTTTTTTACCTCTCTATTCAGATCTATAGCATTTACTGTCTATTTTGGCACATAATCATGTCCAATGCTCAATATTTCCTAGTTGTTCCAGAAGTGTGTACCTTGCTTCCAAGTTAACAAGACTAACTAACTTATAGGTGTTTGAATATACTGTCATTCCTCTAGCTCAAAGTACACTCTAAAATGGTCTCTTCTGCCTTTGCCTTAGAAATCGTAGTAACACTAGCAAACTTTAAAGAGTGTGATGGAATCAATTTGTTAATATTTGTGCAATGCCGGAGTGAAATAAGTCAAG
>JAPYYJ010003067.1:0-11999 GCA_028533885.1 Nasua narica | reverse complement strand
TACAACCATCTTCTGATTTCAAAGCTAACACAAATTCCCATGCCAAGGTATAGCTGGTATCTGAAGAAGAGTCCATGATTCTTATTTCCACTACTCATCTCCCATCCCCTAAAATATCAAGACTTATTGCAAACTATCACTCAAGATCTTTCAAGTGTTTTAGGATTTATTTTCCCCAAATCTGATAATTATTTACTCAGTTCCTTTGGTCCTTTAATCCAAGTATGATATTATCTCAAAAGCACACACATCTTCTAGTCAGCAGAAATATTTATTCCTCTTTATAAATTATTAAATTAACTTTATGGCTTAGAAATAATTACTTCATGAATCTTGTTATCATGAATTAATAATAATTCTGTACATTTATATAATGCATTATGATGTTCTTCCACATAAATTATCTTATTTAATTTTCATAGCAGGGTAGTGTGTTAGAGAAAGTTGATATTAATACTCCAATTTTCACCTTGAGGAATCAAAGAATTGGGAAATTTTGAGTCACTTCCTTGAGTTTATGTGACCATGGATTATTGAGCTGGACTTAGGAGTAATCCAGTCTACTTTTCTCTCCTTTTCTCTCTCTCTCTGTCTCTCTTTTCTTTGTCTGTTTCTCTCTCCCCCGCCTCCTTTTTTTCTTTCATTAATGAGGGCCTGATCATATCTGAGTGATTAGAAGAATTTGAGTTCTTGAAAGTGTAAAGATGGCAATCACAGCTGGAATGAGGGTGAATTAACTAGGATGCAGCAACCCTATGAGATCTGGTCAAAGCATCATCCAGGAAGTCTCAATTATTAGAATTGTGTCAAGTGTGGTAGCACATTAGAGATGGGAGATATTAGTGTGTCTGGATTTAATCAGGGGCAGGGAATTTTGCTGGCCTTTGAAAGAGGAGTAGAATTTGAATAGGTAGAAATAAGAATTATGTTTTACTGGCTAGAGGGGCAGCACAAACAAAGATTGTAAGAGAAAGCTCATAGAGAAATATTTGGGAAGAGGGGAGTATTGTATTATAAACCACATGGTGGGGATTAGTCAGAAATTAGGTTGGATAAATAAGATGTAGAAGGACATAGTAGTTTGGAAGCAGGAGGTGGAAAATAGGGAAATATATCATGTTCTTGGAACGGAGACTAGCACATTAGTGGCCTGTTTGGAGATGATCAATTCATTCGTATTGGCATGGTGAGTAATAGTGAAGCAAGATCAGTTGGGAAGTGTTTAGTTGATGGCAATGAAGGCTCCAGTTATGAGACTGGTGTAGGAATGGATAGAAAGGAGACATTTTAAATAAAGAAGTATATTGATATACTGAGAGATTGGATTCAGAGGATGAGCCAAAGAGGAAATTTAAAGATGACTTCAAGTTTCCTAGTCTGGGAGGCAAAAAGCATGTTGCAGCCACTAACACCAAAAACATGATAAAGAAAGGGAGCACATTTTAGAAAAAGGTTTTTGTTAGTTCAAGTGACATGATACTATCTCTGAAGAAGACACGAGGAGAAATCTTATGGCTCAGTTGGAAAGTGAGATAGGAGGAGTTTGATCTGGGAGACATTGACAGGCAGTCACATTTCATGCCATCAGATTTGGATTAAACACAGGGGCATGAATGTGGGAAATAAATGTGGAAGTTTAGTGTTGGAGGTTTTTAGAGTTATCTCATTTAGATACTAGAGGATGCATGGAAGCACAGGACAGAGACCAAGAAGGAGAACCAGAAAAGAGGCATGTCACTGACCCCAGAGAAGGAAGAGTCAGGAAGTTGGGTAGATCAATAGTATCAAAATAGAGTCAACAATAAGAATTTATTTTTTTAAAGATTTTATTTATGTATTTGACAAACAGAGAGAGAGATGGAGAGAAAGAGAAGCATAAGCAGGTGGAGTGGGAAAGGGAGAAGCAGGCTCCCCACTGAGCAGGGGGGAAAGGCCCTGGGATCATGACCTGAGCTGAAGGCAGGTGCTTAATCAACTGAGCTACCCAGGCTCCCCAACAATAAGAATTTAGAGGAAATATACCATTGGATATGATAATAAGACCACCAATGGATTTTTGGGAAAATAATTCATATTGAATAAGTCAATCACCTTTTATCTGTCAATATCAGTAAATAAGTTATTATATGTAACGTTCATTTTAACATTTAGCATATGAACATTTATAATATGTATATACATATATAACACTTATAATACATTAACAGTATATTATATCTATGATTCATTTTAACAGTTAACATATTAGCATGTTTTGCTGTTTTAAACAGGGCAGCATGTGTTTAGCAGGACCAATACTAGGTGCCATGGGAAGCATGGGAATGGACATCAGACTCAGTTGGGGGAGAGGAGATAATGAGTGGCTTTTTAGAAGAGGCAATGTCAAAAGTTAATTTTCATAAGACAAGTAAAGCTATGCCAAGGGAAGATACATAGTGGAGAAAGTGGGAGAAAATACCCAGTCCCAGATCCTAGGCCTCTTGAGGTCTGGTCTACCTGGCTTTTGTCAATGTGGATCTACTTGTAATTTTAAATTGCTGTCTCTTTGAAACAAACCAAAAAAGCCCCAACGTGTTCCAATTCGTATCCCTGATATATATTATTAAAATCAACTGAGCTATGCTGGTAGATGTAAAAAAAATAATAATAAAAAAATAAATATACAGTGTGAGAAAGTCCATGACCTACAAAGCAATTTATAGAATTCATACTCAAAGCTAATGACATAAATATGACCTTTAGAAATTTTAACTCATTTGGATGAAATTAGACTTTAGAAAAGTTAAAAATATTTATAGGAAGAGTAAAATTTAAGAATTAAGTGAAGTAAAAATTTTGCAAAATATTGAAAGTACCTCTAACTCAAAGTGGAAAAAAAGAGACAGCACTTGCAGTCATCCTAAATAAGTTGTGTACTTGCAAGCACCTGGTGCTGAGAAAATTTTAGAAACAGTATATTTAGCTACAATCTTACGGGCTCATCATGCATTTCTTATTTTCTTAATTCTCACTCTATTGCTAGAGAGATTTGCACGATAGAAGAAGATAGTTTTAAAAGTTTCATCTGTTTCTCCTGTTTATTCCTTTACCTGAAGTCATAATCATGTTTCTATAGGCATAAATTATGATTTCACAAACAAAGGATTATAGTTTGGGGAGAATAATTAGATGCTAGAAAATGAGGTTCTTAAAATGAGGGTCTTGTTTATAATATCAAGTATTTGTGACAAACACAATGAGTAGTGATGAAAATGTGCCCTAAAATGTGACATGTCATATGAGTAATTGCCTAAATCTTGCTGGGGTGGGGGGCGGTTTCTGGCATCTTTAAAACTTTTCTGCTGTCGTATGGATTTAGAAACAATAGGGTAGTTTAGCCCAGCCCTGTCACAGAGGGAGTTCACGCGAGGAGGTAGTTCTTCCCTGGCTTAAATTGCATCTAATTTTATGTACTGACCACCATTGTTGTTACAGAGACTTCCTTTGGATTACAAGCCCCTGGGATGCCAAATGTCAGCAAGCAAAATGTGCCTATGACGACCCGTGCTAAATAATGTTCCAGTTACCTCAACGTTATAGTTGAGAGTCAAGAATTCCATAAAATTACTGAGAAAACAATTGTTGAGGATTTCCCAGGGACGTCACTTTTTCCATCCCTTTTGCTTCTATCCACCTGGGAGTGGAAATTCCCTGCATGTGCCAATCTGCCCAGCAGTGGAAGGTGAGCTCTAAGCTTGCATTGATGGAATGCTGCTTTGTTCACTATCATGTGTTCAGTGCTTAGAATAGTGCGTGGCATACTGAGGTCGTGTGTGTGTGTGTGTGCGTGCGCGTGTGTGTTTTGAATGAATGGAGGAAAAAGAGAATCAGTCAGTGTTATTAGGACCACTCCTAAGAGCAGACTACTTTTTGCCCTTTGTTTATAGGAAAGACCTTCCCTCTGCAACACTTTTCTAAAGCTAGGGAGGAACCATATAACCGTGCTTCTCTTATGATTTGACAGATAGGTTTCCAACCTGTCTGTGTGTGTCTTCTGCACTAACAGTCCAGGTTAGATGGTTACCTGGAAGCATTCCTAAGCTCGGCTTGCTGAGCTCTTTCTCTATGAAACATTGACTGACGTTTATTTAAACCCTCCTGGGGTAGAAATGTCTTCCCATGATGCTTTTCCTGCGCATTGTGCTACTTATCCAAGATGAATCCCTGAGGTCATTATTTCAATATGGATGTGCCCTATGAGGTTTGGCTCCCATGTTTGTGAGTGGAAAGGGGAAAAAAAAACATGCTGGAAGAATGACAATTGTCATTTTTGCTTTTTTTTATTGAAAATTATATGGTCAAGGGGCACCTGGCTGGCTTAGTGGGTTAAAGCCTCTGCCTTCAGCTCAGGTCATGATATCAGGGGCCTGGAATTGAGCCCCACATCAGGCTCTCCACTCAGCGGGGAGCCTGCTTCCCCCTCTCTCTCTGCCTGCCTCTGCTACTTGTGATCTCTCTCTCTCTGTCAAACAAATAAATAAAATCTTAAAAAAAGAGAAAATTATATGATCAAATCCTTATTCAAAGAGGCAAATTATATTCAGCCAGAAAATATACAAAAATATTTTAGACATGTTTTAGTTAATAAATAATGACATTAGTTTTCTGCATATTGCAGTTTGTCCGTTTTTTGAAATTTGTAACCAGTTTGAGATTTTATTCATTTTAAGTGAACATTTGCTTTAATATCTATTTTTTTTCAAAGATTTTGTTTATTTATTTGACACAGAGAGAGACAGTGGGAGAGGGAACACAAAAAGGGGGAGTGGGAGAGGGAGAAGCAGGCTTCTGCTGAGCTGGGAGACCAACATGGGGCTCTATCCCAGGAACCTGGGATCATGACCTGAACCAAAGGCAGACGCTTAATGACTGAGCCACTCAGGCACCCCAATATCTAATTTCGTGTTTATAAAATTTATCATTTTTTTCTTTAAAAGGGCCACCCAAAGTATATGTTTCAGGCAGCACAAAATTTGTTTCTTGTACCAGTTAGCCTTTGTTTGCATTTCCCAAACAGTAAGAGTCTACATATCACCATTTTTGTTCCTAGGAAAGGAAAAGAGATGAAAGGTCTCAGCATTCATGGTATGTCCACCTGAGAGCAGCAGGAAGCCCTTTATGCAGAATGTCTGGGGCAATGAGCTCCTTGTCACCTCTAGTGAGAGGACAGAAGAAGCAAAAAAATATTTCCAGGGAAAGTTCCTAGGTTCTCTGGTCTCACAGATGTGTTTCAAAAGTGCTGAATTTGGAGTAGTATTCCTGACCTACCGCGTATGCGCTGTGGGGCCTCAAGGATATCTCTTCGCTTTGCTGAGCCTCAGTGGTTTCTCTCTCTGTCTCTCAGATGTGGTTCTTAATTTTTGCTTATTGCACAAAGGTGTTAGGATCAAATGAATTAATACATGTTAGGGGCACCTGGGTGGCTCAGATGGCTAAGCCTCTGCCTTCAGCTCAGGTCATGATCCCAGGGTCCTGGGATCGAGCCCCAAGCTGGGCTCCCAGCTCAGTGAGGAGTCTGCTTCTCCCTCACCCCTTGCTCATGCTCTCTCTCTGTATCTCTCTGTCTCAAATAAATAAATAAAATCCTTTAAAAAAATTGTTTATACCTGTCCTAATCCATTGACATGAGTAAAGTCGTCCTGGTTTACCTTGTTACTAAGATATGTTACTCCCTAGTAGGGACAAAGCAAATGCTGTGATAAAGTAGGAAAGTACCTTATCTGCCCCTCTTCAATGTTTAGAATAATTATGGGTGCTGGGATGACAGGGAGATAAGGCTTTGGGTGATATGTTAGCCAAAGGGAAGGATCATCAATAGCATTTCAGCCTTGACTTCCCTTAAATCCTGTTTGCAAATGCATCTCAACTAGCCTATTAGCTGGCCAGTGTCTAGTAACCGTCTAATTTCTAACATTTCAAAAACATTAGAATCATCTATGGATTTGGCAGTGACTGTTATTCCAAACTGTTGGTCCACAAAACAGTCCATGTCCAATGATGTAAAATGAGTCATTGCTCTTATTTTTACTTCTGCTTTCAGGACCAATGGCATAGTGCTTGAAAAAGTATCGTTATGGTGGCCATATGGTAGAGGAGAAAGATCATCCTCGTAGGAAAGAGGATATTCTTTATAGTTGAAGCTTTTAAAAAAAGCAGTGTAAACCTGAGTTAAGTCATGTATCTTCTCTGGTGTTTTTGTATGGGTAAAATCATATTAGCCCCATTTAACCAAAAGTATTACGAATATCAAATAGTAAGGTAAATATGTTGAAGGATTTGCCAAGCATATAAAGCCTCCCCAATTAAATAGTAATATTATTTGCTGAGAATTACTAATGAGGAGGCAGTTAAATAAATTAACTATGAGATTGAGAAATAGAGAAATCAGCAGACATGAAATCCACTAATTTGGTAATGCGTCGGGCCATGAGCTTTCGTATATACAAAGGCACACACATCATAAAAATAAATGAAAACACACTTCTTTCATCTGAAATGCCTTCTCCTTGTCTGGATTGTTTCGTACTGACAGCCTGGCATCTGCCAGTTCCATCTAAGTAGATTGTTTGAAGCATTTAATCAATCTCTTATGAAATGTATATGTCTGCTGCTTTTATAATAGTGATGAAACAAAGGAGGTGTTGAATATATTTCGCTCCTTTTCTGATTCTCAGACTTCATAACTGGCAAGGGTTCTGGAGCACAGCCTCCCGCAATGCCCTGGTGGTAACTTTCTTTCCAGACAGATATCAGCTGAGCATGGTGTACAATCAGCTGCCTAAATTGGGAGAAACGAATCAGAAAACCACTGTTCCATAATCACAGAATTGAAAGAACTGCATACGTGAAATGACAGGCTATTAATTCTGGTTTGGAAAGCCTGTGAATAGGACTTTTGATGAAGTTTAATTTTCTTTTGGCTTTTCAGAAATGGATAAATCATTTAAAATAAAAATAGATGTATTAGAGGATGCTCATTTCTTTCAATAGTTCTTATTTGGGGGAAAAGTATTTTTTTAAACAATGAAATATAATGATGTAGTGTTCACGCGAATGCTCCAAAATAGCACACAGTGAATTCTCTGTTGCCTCACTAAGCTCTAGATTGGAAAATTATCTGGTGTAATTTAGGTAAACCTCCAGTATATAAAATTTTAATTGAAAAGATATGATATTTCATTCAATGCTGTCACGCATTGCTATTGTTGCCAAATGAGGCTTGGCAGTACCTCCAGGACACTTTTCTACTGATTGGATTTTTGTCTCCAACCTGAGCCAAATATAGCCTGGAAGATACATACCAGCTACCGTGTGTTGCACAAGAGAGATGATATAGATATGGTATACCTTTCTGTGTTTTCATAGCATTTATGTGATTTATATTCATATGAATATTTTTATCAGCGACTTCAGTGGTATTAGAATAATTAATTTTTAGAAGTCTTGCACCTGGAAAAGTATTTATAGTTCCATGAATCATCTATGCAGAATGCTATGCCGTTAAGATACAAAAAGATGGGGTGGGGGTGGAAAACACAGTTTGGAAGTAAATACACCTTGGGAATCAGTCTAGAATGTGTAAGCACTGAAGTTAAAGAGAATCCTTCTTTGTTTTTACAATTTTTCTTTCCCATTTGTGAGAGAATGAACTTTATTTTCTATTCTCTCTCTGTTCTTAACAAATTCGCCTTTAAAAAAATGTGGGGAGTAACAGTGAGAAAGGCATATGCACATAGCCCCTGCATTCTCATTAGGACCCACATAATCATATTCTGGCTTCACTTATGTTCCCTGCAAAGTATGTTAGGGCCAAGGAGCCAATAGGACCATTCTGCCTCAATTTCTCTAGAATTTACTGAAGTGATTAGTGAGCAACGAGAAGTAACAATTGCCCACTCAGCGAATAACTTAATTCACCTGGAGAAAACTAATGTAAATCCACCATTTTTCTGTATTTTCTCTGGTTCACTATTGTTCTCTATCCGCACAATAAATGCACCTGGGCATTTACTGTGGGATGCTGGTTTCATCTCAGAGCTCATCTTCACCTGCTCCTTCTTTCCCAAAGCCTCAGGACAGTGCCTGATGTCACTGACACCCGCAGTGCCCTCACCATCCGTGGAGAAGAAATGACTTGCCTCCAGATCCTCCTTCCAGCGGCTATTACACTGGGCTTGCCAGGTAACCACTCCTGTCTGTATTCTTAGAGATTTACAAGTACTAAGAATCTTAAGAACTGAAGCTCACATTAAGACAAGCATCCAAAGTCTAATGTTTATTTTTCATGTTTTAATACTTTGAAAATATTTGAAACATGGCATCATACCATCCTAAAAAATATTATTGTGCTTTCTCATTTTACAGTCCTGTCTGAAGCAGTGCTAACATGTTTGTTTTTTAATTATCATTTGTCAACTCTAAGCATTTTCTGCTTTATAAGTGGTTGATACTTGAATTCACTTTTGGAGCAGGCTGTCCCTTCATTTTGGGTGGGGGGAGGAACCCACCTTAATATATTCTTTAAGAACCCTTTTTATAATGCAGAGGTACCTCTCAATTTTCCTTAAGAAAAACTATTTTTTAAACGCAGCTTTTGTAGCCCGAGATTCTGAATGAAATGGGTAAAGTAAATCTTATGGAAGGCTGATGCAGAACTGTGGCTCTAAGACTTTTTTTGGAGTGTGTGGGGGAGATTTCCTTTTCTTAATACAGACAGCTTGTGTCTGTAAATTTTGCCTTGCAATTCTTGTGTAGATGCATATGTCTGTGCAAGTGAGAACGTGAGAGAGAAACAGAGGCGGGTGGAGAACTTTTGTTTGAACAGCTCTTCACTGGAAATAGGAGGGCAGGAGATGGGAAATCAGCAGGAAGGGCTTTCAGGCTTGATATTCATCTCTGGGTGCCCAAGATTGTAAGAAAGGACCAGCCTCTGCTTTACCCAGTTCAGTGTGGATTGGTCAACCGATATTCTGCTCTTCCTGCTACATAAGAACAAGTAATTCAGTATAATGATTATATTCTGATACAATTGTTGTTTCAGGACCAAAGGGTAAGTCCACCTTGTGGTGGGTATTAATGATCAAAATTATAATAGCTAATACCTACTGAGCTCTTACTTTATGCCAAGAAATGTTCTAAATGCTTCACATATGTCAACTGTTGCCCTCATAACCGCCCTCTTCATTGGGAACGAATTTATCTCCACTTTATAGACAAGAAAACTGAGGCTTACAGAGATACCTTTCTCATGGCTCTGGAGAGAAAAGGCTCTAATTTAGGAGGGAACTGCATCAGGGTTGGTGAAGCTGGGTTGCATGTTTTATCTTTTTTGGGGTTACCAAGGAAGATAATTAGTTATGGCATCACTTAAGAAGGCCTCTCTCACAGTGGGCTTCTCATCAGGCTTTCATGAAAAATTCCATGAAAACAGCCCATCGGTGGAAGGGCAGCCACACACACACAACACATAGAACTCGGTCAGCCCGGTACGATTTCTGTGACACCCTTTCCTCGCCTCCATCACTTTCCCCTGAAATTCAGGTTTCCTGGGTTGCTGTGCTATTTTCTTCTAAACCTATTTTAATGTGTTGATCGATATCAAGCTATTCTTACTGCTGGTACCTTAATATAGACATAGTTTTGAATAAACATGACCAAACTTATCTTTTTTTTTTTACTTGATATCTTTCTATCTTCCTGAAGGCAACAACTGTTCTCACTTTTGCTGTATGTGTGTGATTGGTGTCTAGCTTTTACAAGTACTGAATTCAAGTGGTAAAAGTAGACATCCTTAGTTTGTTCTTAATCGCAAAAGAGAAAGTCTGGCTATTCATTAAATAAACTTTTTGTTGCAGGTCTTTTGTAAATGTCCTATAGAAGTTGAAGACATGTTCTTTCCATTCTTAGTTTCCCAGGCTTTTTTTTTTTAAAATAATGGATCAATATTAAATTTCATTATACTTTCTTCCTCATTTATGAGGATGATCATATGATTTTTCTTCTTTCCTGAAGGAAGGGCACAGGAAAAGGCTTTTCTAATGTTAAATCAACATGCATTTCTGAAGTAAATGCTACTTCATCATGATACATTGCATACATTACTGAACTCGTTTTGCTAATATTGTGTCTAGAATTTTTTGCATCTATGTTTGTGAATGAGCTTGACTTATGTTTTGCTTTTCTTGTACTGTTCTTTTAGTAGTTTGATATCAAGGTTATGATGGCCTCATAAAGAGTTGAGGAGTGACTCAATTTTTCTATTCTCTGGAAGAGTGTATGTAATATTAGTGTTATTTCTTATGTATTTGGTAAAATTTGCTGGTGAAACCCTATTTGTCTAGAGTTTTCTTTGTAGAATGATAATACAGTCCAACCCTCGTATTTACAGAAGGGAAAAAAAAAGGTCAGGAGAAAGAGTGACATCCTTACTATCTGACAGCACCAGGTGCTTCACTTTCCTCATGTACCTGAAATTATGGAGATTATCTTTAATAGTTAAAGAAATATATGGATTTTTCTTTTTCAGTTTTATGAATTATGTTTTCTATAACTCCCATTGAGTTGTTTTATTTCATCTAAAATTTTATTTATCAACAGATTGTTTATATTACACTCTTTAATGTCTAATTTATAATGATGTTTCTTTTTTCTTCTTCATTTTGGTTATTTGGCCTGCTCTTTTTATCTTCATCAGATGTCACTGGAAGTTCTTCAAATTTATCATTTTTTTAAAAATCAATTTTTGGCTTTGTTGCTATTCTCTACAGCAGTACTCCAGTGAGGTGGCCAGAATTTGGAGGTGCTGGCTTCATAGTGTGATATAGGAAACATTGTCCTAGGCATGTGGGGCGGAAGCACATAGTCACTAGAGGCAAGGAGCCAATATCGGTGAGGATGTCAGGGGTCACTCAGAGAGGTTGAATATTAGAAATCTGTTCCTTGAATATCATATGGGTCTTTGAGATTATAATGCAGTACAGAAATGGAGAAGGAAATTCAGTAATGACTGAGATGGAATTTTCCTTCCATCCCAGAAGTGCAAACTTGGAGACAGAATTTTGTTGGTATTATCTGACTTTTCATTGACTTCGCCTTTTACCATCTCCCTCTCTCTCTCTTTCTCTCTAATTTATTTTGGTAAAAGTCAAATTTTCATGGACTTATCTTCATATGCTTTCATTTTCGGTTTCCCACATAGACAAATCACTTTAAAGAGAAGGGCCAGATTCTCATGAGTCCTACTACCATGCTGGCCTAATCAACTTGCTGCCATTCTTCCCTGTCACTTTCTTCTGAACAATTTCACTTCCACAGCCTAGAAAGGGTTATTCTGTAAATAAATAAATAAATTGTGATGTGTGTATAAGAGAAGTATTTGATTATAATTTTTAATTAGTCCAACTTCAGGTTTATATATCTCCAAGGAACACTACAGGTATTTGGCAATTAATGTTTATAAATCACCTTAAGATCTTTGAGGAAGAGAGATGCTATATAAATGAATAATGTGGTAATGAAAATAATAATACATGCACTTACAGTCCCAAGCCAGTTGCCAGAATTAGGTGTTGAAGTCTTAAGGAAAGCTTTACAAAATGTAGCTATTGAAATAAGAAATATTTTCACTGCTCTCTTTAATTCATGATGGAAAATGCCTGTAAAATACAGAATACAACCGTAGCGCATGATTATGATTTATAATACATTTATGAATGCTTATTGTTTAGATAAATAACTATTTCACTATTTGTATACAGTTATTAGATCAAGAACTACAGGACATAATCAGTTCTTTGAGATGATAGTATGTGGAAGCTAACTGGCAATTGTGTCAACATAATTGCTAAATGTTGCTCAATAATAAATTATGGTTCTGTCATTAATTCAAGTTTTGTTCATGACATAGTAGCTATGTTTGCAAAGATTTTTATAAATTATTTTTTGGGAAGGCAAAAATTTCC
>JAPYYJ010003066.1:0-12002 GCA_028533885.1 Nasua narica | reverse complement strand
ATGGTGGTTGTAGAACCAGAAATGTTAAACATCCTGAATTCTTGGAAGAGCCTTCCACACTAAACAACTATCCTGAATCCTGCATGATTTTCCAGTCTTTGGTTACACATTCATGTAGGTGAAATTATCTGAGCTGGAGCCTAATTCTGTTTTATGTATTAATGAGGATTTCGGCAATACATTGAATTTTCAGGAATGAAACTGCCATGTGAATTAAGAGAAGACTGTACTTTGTTTTGCTTGGAACTTTATGAAGAGTTGTTCAGCATTTTGGAAAACCAGGTCCCTGACAACAATGTATCCATCTGTTCAACCGACATAGACTGGTGACGACATGCTGTGGTTATGTACTGTGTCGCTCCATTTCTCAACAATGTATCCTGGTTCCTTCCCGATCTCCCTCCACCCCAAATGGCCCTCTCTGCGCATTGCTTCTGACAACGTCCAATGCAAATTTTTTTTACCTGTAGCATTTGAGGTCACTTAGAATCTTCCTCTTTAGTGCATACTCGACACTGTGACTAAGCTATTCCCCATAAATGCCAGACTTTTTCATGTTTTCAAGTGTTTGTTCATGCCATTCCTCCTCCAGATACACCTTCCACCTTTCTCTGTCTTCATAAATCCCATCATCCTCCAGGGCTCACCTAAGGGATCCTTCTTTGATAAACTCTGCCCAGATATTATCTTTCAATACGGTCTATTTCCCCTTAAATTGCCTATTACAAGATAGGCTGTTTTGTTACCTGATTGTATTCAATTTAGCATTTTATTTTACAGCCTTATGCTATTTATTCATTGTTTCATATCTTATCTTTCCCCAGGAGAATATAATTTTGAGCACAGAAACCCCCTTTTTGATATATAATCTATTTTGCAAAGTGATTGGAACATAGTAAATGTTCAACAGAAACCTACCTAACTAAAGAGGAACTTCACTTTTTATCTCAGGGAATTGGGGTAAACCTTTTGCAGAACACTGAACAATGCATAAGAGCCTTCAAAGTCTTACAAGCCCTGAATGAGTAAAAGATGCCCTGATCATCAGCTGGTTCACAATGAAATAATAAACACATCAGTTTTCATCTGGTCCCACCTAAAATTTGTCTTCTTAATGAGGATATAGTGAGAATTCATAGAAATTACCTATGTTACCAATTTTACTTTAGATCAGTAAGGAATACATGGGGCAATTTATGTCAAACAGGTATCATTTCTTAATATTTTCACAATAATGGAAAACATAATAGTAGAACACTAGTATTTTAAACAGGTCCTGAGACAAGCCAACTGAACCCTGATCGCAAGGCTTGTTCTTCAGTAGCCATTTATATCCTGGTAGGCACTATATCAGCACTTCCAGTAGCTTCCACCAATGCTGCCTAATTATGGCTTTACAACCCAAATTACTAGTGAAGAAAACTGAACGTGAGAGATGAGCTACTATAAGTAAATTATAGAAAACACCAAAACTTCCAATATTTAAGAATTAACTTGAGGGGCACCTGAGTGGCTCATTCAGTTAAGCATGTGACTCTTGATTTCGGTGCAGGTCATGATCTCAGGGTCATGAGATCAAGCCCCTATGCCAAACTCAATGCTTGGTGTGGAGTCTGTTTAAGATTCTCTCTCTCTCTCTCTCTCTCTCTCTTCCCCCCTCCATGCTCCTCCACTCCTCCCCCCAACCCTCTCTCTCTCTCCAAACTCTCTCTCCAAAAAAAAAAAATTTAACTTGAGTCCTTGTAAAAGTTATCCATCCCCTCCTTTAATTAGTTGAAGGTTTAATCGCTTCTCGGCCTTTTGGCTAAGATCAAGTGTAGTTGAAGGTTTAAAGTAAACTGAAAGTAACTGGCAATACGCTGATTTCTGTCTTGAGGTATTATGAAATATTTATTGCCTATGAGCATTAGTTTAATTTTTGAACAATAAAAATGAGGCAGAGTAGTAAAATATTGTAGTGGTAATAACCCAGCATCATACCTCACTGAAAACTCATGATTATCTGTCATGATATGAATCCATATGCAATTAAATAAATGGAAAAAGAAAACGGAATAGCCAGAAAATTTCAAGTCAAAAGCTTAAGTTTTTACGTGAATATGGATACAGGAAAAACGCAATTAGGATAAATTAGAGGAGAGGAATTCTAGAGTAAACCAGCACAATTCAACAATGAACTACAAACGACAGCTATAACTACGCGCTTCCCTTATGAGGAAATGCCTCTGAAGAGACAAACTTGAGCAAGAATGAAAATCACACACAAAAGGTCTCAGGAAACTTGAACTCTGCTAAGATTCTATGTGGCCAAGTTATGAGCAAGCAGAGACAGTTCCTCAGGCATGGGGAGGGCGGCACCAAGGGGGAGGGCAAAGGAAACAGCACCTGGATTATGTGCCAGCTGTCTTTACATACCTTAATCCAGAGAGGAAAGTAATAGTTTGTGCCCAAAAGCATTCACACAATGGTTTTCTGCAAAGACCAAACATAGGATGCCTAGATACACAGCCTTGACAAAAGGCACACGCAACAAATTAGCCGGGCAACTGCAATTTCAGAAACGGTAGAAAGGACACCAAGAAGCTTCTTTTCTTCCTTCTCACACCACAAATGTTCTATTAGTGAAAGAGAGAAAATAAAAGGCTGTTTTTCAATATAGAGTGGCTACTCCTTGCTTAATAAAGCAAGCCAGAGTTGCCAAGAAAGGAGGAACTTAGAAGACAGTGAATTGTCCCTTCTTTCTGCCTGAAAAGCTAAGTTGTGACATCACTAAACCAATTACGCATGCCTGTGAAGATACCATTAAATACGTGGATCCGAGCATTGCCAAGAGATCTGGCATGAAGCTATTTCTTGCTCAAAAATTTCCACTCATTCACACAACGCACAAATTGCAATGCTGAGGTTGAAAACAGGAAAAAATCACTTGGCTTAACCCCAAGTACTTCAGGGCGTTGCAGATTCTGCCCCCGGCCTGCACAGACCACAGAGAAGACGGATGCCTGGGATGCCATGAACTGTGCTCAGGACACCACTCGACACCTTTACTAGGGAGGGCAAGTCCCCGGGCATCAACCAAAGAATTACAAAACTGGTTAGTTCTAAGAGATCCTGTCTGTTATCGCTTAAGCAAGGAGCACCTTCTTAAGAAATGCTTTACCACTGACATTCTTAATAGCAAGAGGATGATATTGGGTGGAAAAACACAGATGTCAACCAATGCACTGCAAAGTTGATTCAGTTCTCGCTTCGACAGCACATATACTGAAGAGTTGATTCATGAGTTGAACTCAATGTGGACAAGTTTTAGGAATAATTAACCAAGTTATTTCATTTACATCTTACAACCTATGTATGTATATGAGTGTGACATATGATAAAAATCCATTTCTAAAATCTGAGAGCTTTTCCAGCAAGTACAAAATAAAAAGTCTAAGTGATAAGAAAGCATTGTGTTTAATTGACAATGGCTTTCTTTTTCTTTGTTAGCCATATATAAAATAATGGTGCATCTTAAAATTATGATATCTTCGATGGCTAAAATATGGTAGGCTCTGGTAAATACAGATCTATAAACATGTATTTATGATATACAACCACTGAAGTAAACTCCACTAATACCAAATACTAGAATGATAGGGATTCCCTTTGACACTCATGCACATAAACTAGGGGTACGTTAATAATTTTTAAAGTAGATTATAAACATGAAGTATACACTATTGCAAGAAGAGGTTAGGTTTAAATAATAGATTCAAAGGAAATGCAGAAAAATTTATGTGACAATACCATAAATATATGAAAAATACTTTGGTTACAGCTAATCTTAGCTTAGGATTAACATCTGAAAGGAAAACCATACACCCTGTATCTGTCTCCCATGACACATTTCTTGGGTACCTCTCAGCAAAAGAATCACGGACTGGATAAACCCCAATGTTACCTATCAGAGCCTCGTACAGATGTGACTTCTACATTCTAAATATTTTAGGTCCAGAGCATGAACAGCCACATTAAAATACAGGTTTTCTAGTGAAATAAAGTAATCATAATAGGGAAAAGGGAAAGGCGTATTCAACCACTTAAGCAGTAACCA
Source organism: Nasua narica (assembly GCA_028533885.1). Classification (NCBI taxonomy): domain Eukaryota; kingdom Metazoa; phylum Chordata; class Mammalia; order Carnivora; family Procyonidae; genus Nasua; species Nasua narica. The sequence continues at coordinate 7,906 of JAPYYJ010003066.1, read as the reverse complement.
TTTCCACAAGACTAGACAGATTTATGCCAAATTTCTAAATCCATCACCTCTCACAAAGACACCTCTGAAAAATTTGTTTCAGATCGGTTCCAAGCCTGATCTCCAGCCCACTCATCCTTTGGGAAGGCCTGCACCGTGAAGGTCTGACTCCTATCCCTGCCCAAAACCATTCCAGGCTCTCCACATGCTATGTGCAGACCGGCTGACTTCAGAGGCTGTGCTCCACGTGTGATTACACACATGGCTGAAAAGTTTACAAACGCTCAGCCTTTATTAGAAACTTACATGCACCTAAGCTTTTTTAAAAAAAGACCTTAAAAAGGCTTCAGAGAGAGGAAGCAATATGTAAACTGCAACTTACCAATCAATTCCTCTGAATACGAGTGTTGAGATCTTTGAAAGGATAACCATTCCCACCTTGGAATCCACATTAGCTAGTACAATCCTCTGTATACAGCACTCAGGAAAGCTCTAATGAATTAAAATGGGAGGAACACAAAGAGCGAAAGCATTCTAGATGGAAGAAGCAGGATGGGTAAAGACACAAGGGAGAGAAGGCACAAATGTTCCAGAAAAAGGTACTATGGTGTGTGAGTGAGAGGAGGAGAAGACTATGATAAAAAGTAGTCGGCGGCCAGATCATGGAAAGCTTTCACCGTCATGCCAAAAAGTTAGACATTTATTATGTAGGAAAAGGGAATGATGGTGACTAGGGTTGTGCAAAAGTACTTCGGTTGATTTAGAAGGAGGTTGACCAGAAGCACTATTAAATAAGCTGTTGTGATAGAGAAGAAGGATGTAAGTCCTGAACTGGGAAACAGCAACAGAAATGGAAAAGCACCATCAGAGAGCAAAGGCGCCACTCAAGCAGAACCCACAAAATTTAGTGGATATAGGGAGAGGAGAGGTGAAGAAAATACGAAAGTTTTAAGGTTTATTAAATGTGATAACAGTAAAGTCCATCAACACACAAAGGAAATGGGCTATATGGGGAAGATATGAATCTATTAGTACAAGTGTGAACATTCAAGTTGAAAGAAATCTTGATACACGTCTGAAAACATGAGAATGGGATCCAGACTCAAAAAACCAAAGTCACCTACCCAGTTCAACCCTGATAATGGGTAAGATCATAGAGGAAAGAAGCTACTGTTGGTAGTTATAAAATATGAGAAATTGTTTTTGTTCTGCCCTAGAGGAAACTGTATAAATGTGAATGTTTCTTCCTCCTTCCTGATAACAAAACTGACCGACAGTTCTCTTTTCCCCCTGACTACCAGAGTGCTTACGTGTGTTCAATTCTATGATTATGCTCATCTTTATGTTTGGAAATTTTCTCTTCTCCATTTCTTGGTTTTACCTTAAAGAGGCCCTGCCTGTTTACTTCTATTTTACTTTATTGTTTTATTTTATATGTCCAATACCTCCATAAATATTTGTTACCAAAAAATGAGTAAATGAATGAATCTGGTTTGTAGGAAGCCTCCTCAAATCCTTTGTGGGAAAACAGGATTTAAAAATGTGAATTTTATTTAATTTTAATTTAAGCTTAAATTAAAAAATGGTTCTATTTGCAGAGATGATAGCTAACTTCTTATGAATTACAGGAATGTTTCTCTCCAATTAAGAAAACTTGCAAGATATTAAAAGTCTGTGTTTTAAAAAGCAAATTAAAAGATGATTAATTTCATTATAAAACAATTTAGGCACACAAAAGATTCTTGCTCTGAAATAAAACTTGAGCAACATAATAAAAAAAATTTTCTTCAAGGAAGAATTAGAAACTTTTGGCAAGGGGGGCCAACTCTTTGATTTCAGCTCAGGTCATGATCTTAAGGTGGGGAGACCAAGACCCATGTGGGTTTCGCACTCAGCACAGAGTCCGCTAGAGATTCTTTCTCTCTCCCCTTGCTCCTCCCCCTGCTCATGCATGTGCTCTCTCTAAATAAATAAATAAACATTTTTTAAAAAAACTTTCAGCAAGCAAAATCTAACAAAGTATCTCTAATATAATAATGCAAAGCATTAAAAAAACACTATTAACTAATATTCAATTTATATGCCTTTTTTTTTTTAGAAAGAGGCAGGGGGATGGGGGTAGGAGTGGGAGAAGGAGAGAGAGAATCTTAAGCAGTCTCCACACCCAACTTGGAGCGTGATGCGGGGCTAATCTCATGACCCTGGGATCATGACCTGAGCCAAAATCAAGAGTTGGACACAACTGACTGAGCCACCCAGACACCCCTATATACCATTTTTTAAAAAGAGAAGCTACTGAAAAAAATAAGTCACACAAGGACAATTCAACAATAAATGTGGGACACCTGGGTGGCTCAGTGGGTTAAAGTCTCTGCCTTTGGCTCAGGTCATGGTCTCAGGATCTTGGGATCGAGGTCTCTGCTCAGCGGGGAGCCTGCTTCCCCCTCTCTCTCTCTGCCTGCCTCTGCCTACTTGTGATCTCTCTCTCTCTCTCTATCAAATAAAAAAAATAAAATCTTAAAAAAAAAAACAATAAACGTACCCCATTCCAAAGAGAGGTGTTTGTTGTATGTGTAAATATATACATATAATTTAGATATATTACATATATGATTTAGATACATTATATATATACAATACACATAGTATCTAAATTATAATCTCTTTGTGCTTGTCTTGGTTCTCCCTAATAGGAAAGGCCCCTTTCCAAGCTCGGAGGCCTCCACTTAGTACACTATGATTCCACAAGTCCTGTCTGTTCTATAGACAACTGATAGTTTATCCTCTACCCTGGCAAGCCTTATTGTAAGCTCTGTTCACTCCTTTTAACCACAAGACCAGTTACCATGTTCTTGTCCTCCTCACTGGCACAGCTCCTTAATGCAGGCAGTTGGATAGCTTAACAGAAAATATGCAGGGTAGATCTGAATTTTACATATTTTCTTTCTATACCAAATGATATCCCCCCATTCGCCCACCCATGGGTCTAAACCAAGAAGTATACAAGTCAATCTGGAGAAATATTACCTTTTAGAAAAACAACCTTCAGTTATAGGTCTTCACAATCTGTCTTAAATGTTATGCCAAAAAATGCAGCATTTTAAATAGAGCAGGTGTCTTTGCAACCCTTGCAATGGAGATGATCACTTAGGCATGTTTTGCCAATATTTTTTACACTATCATTTACTGAGAAGTCTATGCACTAGACATTTAAAACTCACTGGTTAGACTTTGTAAAAGGAATTGAGATAATGTATATTAGTTCCGTTCTACAGACAAGGAAATAAAGATAGAAAGCCATGTAAGTACAAAGGCCCTTGGCTTTTTGTGCTTACAACATTGTGTCTCTGGATAATTCTTCCGAGTTCAAAGAGCTCACCAGTTCAACAGGGCTCTGAGCATCCCAAGCCTTTCAAGATACATTCAGTGAACACCTTCTATTTGTGGGCTTACTGAAGGCATCTAAGAAAGAGGTGATAACTGTGTCTTGAAAGGTAAATAGACTCAGGCAGAGAGTTAGTTATTCTAATAGAGAGCTGAGTATCAAGAGTATGGATCTGAGTATGTTGGAACCTATAAGACATCCAGATGGTTCGATATGAGAGTCTCGAGCACACAGAGTTTAAAAATATTAATGAGTAGTTGTTAGTATTTCACTGACATTTAAAACTTTATGATTATATAGCAAAAACTCAAAACATCATTGAAAGAAATTAAAGAAGACCTAAATAAATGGAAAGGCATCCTCTGTTCATGAAATGTTGGAGAAATGTCTATTCAGATCCTTTGCCCATTTTTAAATTGCATAATTTGTGTTTTTATTGTTGAATTATAAGAGTTCCTTATATATTCTGGACACTATTCCTTTATCAGATACATGCTTTGCAAAAAATTTCTCCCATTCTCTGGATCAGGTTTTCATGTTCTTACCAGTGTCCTTTGAAACAGTAAAGTTTTCAGTTTTGATGAATCCCAATTTATCTAATTTTCTTTTTGTTGCTTGTACTTTTGGTATCATAGCTAAAAAAATCACTATTAAATTTAAAGTCACCTAGATTTTTTTTTAAGATTTTATTTATTTATTTGACAGAGAAAAAGAGATCACAAGTAGGCAGAGAGGCAGGCAGAGGGAGAGGGGGGAAGCAGGCTCCCTGCTGAGCAGAGAGCCCAATGTGGGGCTCGATCCCAGAACCCTGAGATCATGACCTGAGCCAAAGGCAGAGGCTTTAACCCACTGAGCCACCCAGGCACCCCAATTTTGAATTTTCTAGTAGCAACATTATAAAAAAATAAAAATAAACAAGTAAATTTAACAGTCCATTTTAATTTAGCTCAATCTCCCCAAAATATAATTATTTCAATATGTAATCAATATAAAAAAATTAATGAAAGAATTACATTCTTCTGTTATACCAAGGCTTTAAAATTTGGTGTGTATTTTACATTTATACCACAACTCTACTTAGAAGCTTAATTTTCATCAGAACTATCTGATCTATATTTAATGTTATAAATGTATAGTTGAAAAAGTATCAGAACATACTTAAAAGTTTTTAAATAACTGAATCAATTATGCTTTTAAATTTAGGTTAAAAATTACATAAAGTTGAAAATTCAGTTTCTCAGTAGCATTAGCCACATGGGGTTGTGACTACAAACTTTTTTTTTTATTATTTTTTAAAGCTTTTTATTTTTATTTACTTGACAGAGAGAGAGATCACAGGTAGGCAGAGAGCCAGGCAGAGGGAGAGGGGGAAGCTGGCTCCCCGCTGAGCAGAGAGCTCGATGTGAGACTCGATCCCAGGACCCTGAGACCATGACCCGAGCCGAAGGCAGAAGCTTTAACCCACTGAGCCACCCAGGCACCCCAACAATCTTTTTTTTTTTAAAGATTTTATTTATTATTTATTTGCCAGAGAGAGAGAGAATGAACAGGGGGAGCAGCAGACAGAGAGAGAAGTAGGCTCCCCACTGAGCAAGGAACCCAATGCGGGACTCAATCCCAGGACCCCAAGATCATGACCAAGCCCAAGGCCGACACTTAACTGACTGAGCCACCCAGGTGTCCCTGGGACTACAATCTTAAACAGCACTTACCTAATCTTTTTTAGATATAAATCAGATTATGACACTATCCTAATTAAATCCTTCCTTCAGTTGCTTACCATTTCACTCCAGACAAAATTTAAACTATTCTTTACACCAACAAAGTCTACCTAAACTCCCTTCCGCTACTTTTCCTTCCCATACTTTCCCCTGGCCTTAAATTCCTTTGACACACAGAGCTCTTTGACACCTCAGAGACTGAACACATACTGTTCCTTCTGCACGGAATGCTTTTTCGTAGCACTTTCATATCTAATTCCTTTTCCTTCAGCTGAATTATCACCTGATCAGACAGGATTCCTTGATCAACCTATAAATAATGTCCCTCTCTGTCAAGCTCTAGCACTGTGTCACGATCATTTCTTTTTTAAAAAAAAAGATTTCATTTATTTGTTTGACAGACAGAGAGATCACAAGTTGGCAGAGAGGCAGGCAGAGAGAGGAGGAAGCAGGCTCCCCACTGAGCAGAGCCCAATGCGGGCCTTGATCTCAGGACCCTGAGATCTTGACATGAGCCAAGGGCAGAGGCTTTAACCCACTGAGCCACCCAGGCATCCCTGTCACGATCATTTCTGTCATGGGATCCACAGTAAGTTATAATTATACACTTTTGATTTGCTTGTTGATCTTTTCACTATCCCACACACTCTTCCATGACTGGGAGTATGTTTGTTCACTTATTCATGCCTTTCAGCTGCCTAAGACAGTGCCTGGCACACAGAGTGTTCAGTAAACAACATCATATGCTGCAGATAATCAGTATGACAGAGGCTGAAACCTCTCTATTGTATTTGTTGGCTCATTCACTTGATATTTATTCAAAAGCTACTAGGTGCCAAATGTGACCCAGGCTCTGCCCTCAAGAAGCTCACAATTTAATGATAGAAGTAGATAAAATAATTGAATACAACGTAGTAAGTACAACACTAGAAAACTACTCATAGTTATGATGCCTAGAAGAGGGATAAGTAACTTGGGAAAGATGAGAAAGTAGAAGGTAGCTGAGGTATCAAGAGAAGAGGAGAAAGGAAACTTGAGTTAAAGATAATAGGAGCTAGGGCGCCTGGGTGGCTCAGTTGGTTAAGAGACTGCCTTTGGCTTAAGTCATGATCCCGGAGTTCCAGGATCGAGTCCCACATCAGGCTCCCAGCTCCCTGGGGAGTCTGCTTCTCTCTCTGACCTTCTCTCCTCTTATGCACTCTCTCTCTCTCTCTCTCTCAAATAAATAAACTAAATCTTTAAAAAAAAAAAAAAGATAATAGGAGCTAGCCTCATGAAGGATCACACTGTTTTTATAAAGGGACTCATGTGAAATAGGCAAAGAAATGTGAAACAGCATGTGAATGTGTGCAGGGCATGAAAAGCACTTAGATCCAAGCATAACAGATAACCTGGAGAGGCTGGGTCATGCAGGGCCTTTTATGTCATGCCAACAAGCTTAGATTTTATGCTGTTGGCATTAAGAGCTGAATAGTTTTCACCAAGATAGTGACATCATTTAATTTTAATTCAATATCAATCATGCTATGGCTGTTAGCATGGTTGGAGGGTTGGAGGGTTACAGATGGTGAAAGCATGAAGTCCACTGCGATGGTCCAGAAGATGAATGATGCCAACTTGAACTCAGTGGTTACAGGAATTAAGCATAGGTGATCAAGTTCAGAAATACTTAGTAAAATAAGCTACTTGAGAATCATCAGTGACCTTGGCAAGAGCCGTTTCAGTGTACTGATGGGAATGGAAGACACATTTCATTCCTTAGCCACAGCTGCAGAAATCACAGGAATTGTGGAAGTGGTAATTATGAGCTCCCAAATCTGGTTGCTTATTAAGAGCACCAGGAGAATTTTTGAAAAATACAGATTGTGCTGGCTTAACTCCAGACCCACTGAGTACATCTCCATGAGTTGAGCTCAGGAACCTTTACTTTGACAGGTCCCTTTAGCAAATCTTATACAGATATCCATATATTTGCCTTGGGGGATGCTGGGATGGACCAGTCTCTCAAGTATATTTAAACCTGGTAATTCAAATCTATTTGATTCCTGGGTTCAGACAGCAAGAGTTTAGAAAGTAAAGGTAGTAAAGGCAAGGAAGGAGCTAAGCCAACAGCAGAAGAGGGCAGAGGTTAAAATGCGAGAATCCTAAGTAGATTTATAGCATTAAGAAAATGGATAGAGAAGTACAGATGAGAGAAGGGATAACTAAAAAACAAGGCACATGGGCTAATAACATTAGTTTATCAAGCTAAGAGCATTAGTTCATCAATTTTATCTCATAAGTATAACATAAATCTCTAGAGGTGCCTGGCTGGCTCTATTGGTGGAGCATACAACTCTTAATAATGGGGCTGTGAGTTTAAGCCCCATGTTGGATGTAAATATTACTTAAAAATAAAATCTTAAGAGATAAGAGAGATATATATATCTCTTACTAAAAGCTGTGATCTTTCCTTACCCTAACCCATCTGAAGTCGGGTCACCAATGTAATTAGTGAAAACGCAATAAAAATTAAGTACCTAAAACAGAACTGTACAAGATACTGTGGGGAATACCAATAAGGAGTTTGCAGTCTGCCTCAGGGACCAAAAACTAATGTAAATCAGTCAGAACCCTTGAAGTGTCAAACAACATGGAACCAGCCCTAAAGTCATCAAGAGGTCAAAGAAGGCTGCAATCTGGTCTCTGACCTCTGACCTCTGCCTCTGGCCCTATCTCAGTTCATCAAATTCTTCTTCTCTAGTGCTCTTTTCAAATCCTACCTCTTTCATGAAATCTTTCCTGGACTCTCCAAAGAGATGACACTTTCTTTTTTTTTTTT
>JAPYYJ010003065.1:0-12003 GCA_028533885.1 Nasua narica | reverse complement strand
AGCCTGATACGGGACTCGATCCTAGAACCCTGGGATCATGACCTGAACAGAAGGCAGAGGCTTAACCCACTGAGCCACCCAGGTGCCCCTACCACACATTCTTAAACCACAGGAATACATTAGCCAACACAATAGTTGCAGAATCCTCTCAAAAACTGAGCTTCTCGCCTTATAAAAATGGGGAATTTGCTAAATAAATAAATACACCAACGTAATTCTTTCATAATTATTTATTCATACATTTTCTCTTAAAGAGATTTTGATCAAGCGACAAGAAGGTAGCTGCCATACACCCATTTTCTTGTAAATGTTTCTGTTATTCCAATTCCATTCTAAATTGTAGCTGCTTTGAGTAACTAAGATGTATTCTTTCCTCCTTTGATTCATACAGTTGGTTTCTCTGATCTGCAAACTTTACAGAGGAGAACATACAAAATATGTTGACAGTACAGTGAACAAAAGAGCTGAAGAAAGGGTTTAACAGCAGAATCCATATGAGCCTACGGAGCTCTGATTATACTTGCTTCATATCCACTGCTCCGTTTACTGCAATAATTGTATGTACATTACAGAAACCACTTGCCTGCCAGAGAAGAAATACTATTCAGAATGAATGTATCTATGTGTGTCTTTTTTAAATCACCATGACAACTTTTACTTCTTCCATATATGAATTTGTTAACTGTTTGAGACAATGTTTAAGGAAGAAGTATCCTGAAAGTAAGAAGCAATGTTCAATTCATCTTTAAATTGATATTGCAGAAAAATACAAAAACCTGAGAAAATGATTTCATTGGCATTCACAGCAAATAAAAACTGATCCAGGTAATATCACCTACCAACATCTTCCTGGGTAGCACCTGGTGAAATAGCTTTCTATTGTGATTACAGAAGATCATGTTCAGTGAGAAAATACAGGTTTCAGATTTTGTCATAATGATTTGACTATCTCTTGTTGTATAAGTGAGCTTTCATTTTTGAATAGAGTGTGCCGAGCTTCTTGGCGAATATATTATTTTGAGCAAGTTAAATTGCCCAGTATCTGATGTCAATAACAAGTATGATGATTGTCTCAGAAAAGAGCATCTCTATTTCCCACATCTCTATAGTGTTGGTTCTCTCCAAATTAAATATTGAATAAAAATAAATAATGAAACACAGCTGCTCTCAAATGGCTTCTTATCAGCCCAACTGGAATAAAAGAAATGTTTCAGCAATTATTGATTTTTACGTGGAATAACCTCAGTTAAATAAAATTGGAAAAACTGGTGAAATTCTTATTTTGTGAATCGAAGCTTGTATGGGCACAAGATAGACCAGATTCAGGCACCACTGCTTAAAATGGAGACACCACTTAATGCAAAACAAATCAGTTGTATTCAAGCTTTGTTATTTGATTTTATCCTGACATATACTTTGTATTTCTGTTTCTAGATAAGTAAATCAAGGAACAGAGAAGTACACAGTTTCCCCCTACAGCCACACAGTTCATCAGTGGCAGAATTAAGGCCAGAATCTAGATCTCTATGCACTTTGAACTATGCTCTTTAAGCTGTCCTCAATAATTTATATTGCAGTCAAAATATACTGCTATATAACTTATGTTGATTTTTGGGGGCAAATCCTTAATAGTTTTTAATCTATTGGCTGGCCATATACCATCTATATTTTTATCCAAAACAGTCATAGCTTTAACTTTTTTTTTTTTTTTAAAGATTTTTGTATATTTATTTGACAGAGAGAGAAACAGCTAGAGAGGGAACACAAGCAGGGGGAGTGGGAGAGGGAGAAGCAGGCTTCCTGCCAAGCAAGGAGCCTGATGTGGGGCTCGAACCCAGAATCCTGGGATTGCGACCTGAGCTGAAGGCAGATGCTTAACGACTGAGCCACCCAGGCACCCCCATAGCTTTAACTTTTATGGCCAATCTTCTCTCAGAACATCTGTGACATTGTATACCAGGATATGCTAACTTAGGGGGAAAACCTTTTACTCTCTTTTGGGAACATAAGTGGTGTATACTTGCAGTTTTGGGGAGATTCACAAAACAGGTATTTGATCACGTTGCCATTATCTCTTCACAGCATTTATGACTAGTGTGTCTTGTGTGTTTGTGTATTATTTGCCTCCCACTAGAAGTTCCTTGAGAACAGGATATTTTTGTTGAACAAATGATTCATTCAGAAAACACTCTTAACCAACTTGGTAATTTATTTTTTAAATTAAAAAAAATTTTTTTTTTTGCAGGAGAGAGAGCAAATGAGAATGATGGGGATGGGGGAGGCAGAGGGAGAAGCAGGCTCTCCGCTGAGCAGGGACCCTGATGCGGGACTGGATCCCAGGACCCTGGGATCATGACCTGAGCCAAAGACAGATGCTTAACAGACTGAGCCACCCAGGCGCCGCCAACTTGGTAATTTACATACAAAATTTGCTCTTCTGAGGAGGGCAGGGAGTCACGAAACACAGCCACCATCTTAGATTAAAGAGTTGCAACCTGCAATGCTTTAAGCTATAGAAATGGAAGATAGCCGTTATTTAAAGTAATTTCCATCAAAAAGTCCTAGGCACAAGTAGGGTCAAGCTGTATGGCTTTCCTCCAGAGTCAGCCATAGCCCATAGGCCTGAGACTGGCTTTGATCGGAGCTTTTCATCCATCTCCACACTCTGTACTTAGGTGCCTGCTCACGTCTGCTCTGCAGCACGTCTCCGGCCAGCCTCAAATGAAACCCAAACCTTCTTTCCTTCACGCTCGGCTCAGTAAGCCAGCCCTAAATGTCCCGGCTATTTCTCAATCCTTAAAACAGTGACACGGGGTCCATTTGTAGCTCCACTTTCTGAAGGAAATTCTCCCCCCACCCAAAATATACAGCTTCCTTCTCTGATGCCTGGATTAAGGCATTTGAAAAGGCGAGGTGTGGAGCACAGAGTCTGAAGCCAGACTGCCTGGGTTCAGACTGAAGCTCCACCACTTTGGATTATGGAAACCTGAGCAAGTTACAAAACTTCTCTGTACCTCAGTTTCATTGTCAAACTGGGTTAATATTATAGCTTGTCCCAGAAAGTTATTATGAAGACCTGAAAATTATATAAAATATATACGTGAGATACACACACACACACACACACACACACACACACACACGCATTAAAAAAATAAATACAGCATATCACTTAGCACAGTGCTTGACACATAGTATTAGTTGTTATCAGGTTGAATGGACAACCTATTGTTAATATTTCCTACTGGGTCACCCCATTTTCCACAGTGGTTCTTGAAGTATAATTTATGTTAAAATTTGAAGGAGACAGTCAAGCTCAAGTTCCTACTGCCTGCTAAAGTTGCCACACACTTTCTCAAATTGTATCTTAAACCCTATAACTATTACTAACATTACAAAACTCTTTCCAACTCTCTGTTCAGGGAAGTATAATGAAGACCTCAAAACAGAAAAGAGATTAAAATATAAGCTAAAATGTTAACTTGACAGATGAGAAAGTTTTTGATAGGACCACCTTTCCCAAGATAGTATAAATAAGTAGTCTGAGAACATAAGTTTGAAAAAAGGTGGCAATATCCTCATTCCCTGATCCTGGGAAGAAAATTAGTAGGATGCTAGAAAAAGCAATTTCTTATCTTATAAAAATAAATGCTTACAAATATGTATACATGTATAGATCTTATAATTCCACTTCTCGTAATTTCTCCTAAAATCATGACTTCTGTGAATTTATATATATGAATCACATCACTTTCTTTTAAAAAATAAAAACCTAGAAACAAGCTAAAAGTATAATAATTTATATAATTTTGGATTAAAAACAATAAATTGTCCTAAGCTTTTGAAAAAAAATTGTATATTACAGACATAAAAAATGATTATAACATACATGAAAAAATAGGAACAAAATGTACAGTAGGACAAACTTTTTACTTAAAGAGGTTTAGGACACCTGGATGGCTCAGGTGGTTAAGCGGCTGCCTTCAGCTCAGGTCATGATCCCAGGGTCCTGGAATTGAGTCCTGCATCAGGCTCCCTGCTCAGTAGGGAGTCTGCTTCACCCTCTCCCTCTGCCCCTCTGCACTGCTTATGCTCTCTCAAATAAATAAATACAATGTTAAAAAAAAAAGGCTGTGTTTATATCATATTTAAAATACATTTTAAAAATAAAAATAATCAGGCACCTAGGTGGCTCAGTCAGTTAAGTATCAACTCTTGATTTCAGCTCGGGTCCGATCTCAGGGTCACGGGATCGAGCCCTGTATCGGGCTCCATACTCAGCAAGGAGTTTGCTTGAGGCTTTTTCTCTCCCTTTCCCTTTGCCCCTCCCCCTGCTCATTCCCCGCCCCCTCTTAAATAAATAAATAAATCTTTTAAAAAAATAAAACAAAATACATTTATATAGCACACAATATGTTTCAAACACTGTTCTAAGCAATCTGAAAGTATTAACTAATTTAATCTTCATACTAACCCTATAAATGAAGGCATTATTATTACCACTTTACAAAATGAGGAAAATTGAGGCATGGAGAGGGAAGCAAAGCCAACCGATGTCACACAGCTAGTAGATGGACACGGCAGGATTTGAACTCAAGCCTTCTGGTTCCAGAGTCCATGCTTTTTTCACAATTTTTCCCCCTAACATTGATTTTTTACTACCCATATAATTTTTAAATTTTCTACGGTTAACTTATATGATTTTTGTCACAATCAAAATGACTTTAGGCATGTCGTAGAAGATAATCATAAAGTTTAACAGCATCACTGAGACTAGACTGCTGTTCTCAACAACAAAATATTTATTCTTCACCAAAGTGTGCACTTATTTTCATGAAAAACATTATCAATGTAAAAAATCAGTAGAGATATACAAAATTTTTTATCTATTGCAAGTTTTGTCTAATGCCAATTTTCCTGTCTCTACTTAACTTTTACAGGATAGAAAATCTCCCTAATAACTTTTTTCCGTAGAGTTCCTATGGCAGATTGATGCTTCCCTTGTTCTAAGTTGTTTCTTATGTTAACAGTTTGAATTTAAATCATCTGATTGTCCACCTACTATCTACCTCTTTGTTTAAAGAGCTCTCAGATAAAGATCTGACGGGTAGCTTAGGGCTGTGGCAAGGCTGCATACTATGCCGGTATTTGGGGGCACGGACATTTTGGAGGGAATAGGGAAAGTCTGTATCAACAACCTTTATTGCTGTTTATAAAGAAAGTACCAATCATTGCACCACCTAACTCATAACCCTAAAGCTAAGAGAAAATAATGCTCCAAGTGACAAAAGGTTACTTCTGATATTTAAAACATACTTTGTAAAGAATTTCAAAATTTTCAAATTTTATTTTTAGACATTTTTTTGAAATATACCATATGGTTTCTAAGATAACCTCTCCATGCAGCTTTTCTAATTATCATAACCAACCCTTTGACACAGTTCAGTTGAACTTCCGAACTGATTGTTCATATATTCAGAGAGATTTGCAAGAAAATCAATTTTCAGACTATGGAAAAGAACAGACTTCCCAGAAGTCTCAATATGACCCCAAGATGTTCTTCAAATTCAAAGCATTTTAATTTCCTCAGACATCCTCAAAAATTTACAAACTACCAGATAAATTATTCCTTTCCAATCCTCGATTAAGATGTACAGGCAGGCATATATTCTTTCTAAATACAAACCTTTCAAAGGAGGAAAATCTCTTTCTCAATATGTCATTGCTCTCAAGGCTTTGATATCCAGGGGACCTTCATTCAAATCAGTTCACCAAAAGCAAGACCTTCATGATGTTTATAGAAAATATTAAAAAATATGTCACTAGTTATCAGGGATGCAATTTTTCAACAAGTTCTTTGATCTGCATCATTTCCTTTCACTTCTAATTACCTAACTTGGTGAAAAAAATTCCAAGGCAGTTTAAAGTTATCCCACCCAAATTTTTTTTAAAGATTTTATTTATTTATTTGACAGAGACAGAGAGATCACAAGTAGGCAGAGAGGCAGGCAGAGAGAGAGGGGGAAGCAGGCTCCCCACTGAGCAGAGAGCCTAATGCAGTGCTCGATCCCAGGACCCTGAGATCATGATCTGAGCCGAAGGCAGAGGTTTTAACCCACTGAGCCACCCAGGTGCCCCAATTCCACCCAAATTTAAAGGCCATACTTGTCCTATCTAAACTAACAATGAGAGGCGCCTGGGTGGCTCAGTGGGTTAAAGCCTCTGCCTTCAGCTCGGGTCATGATCTCAGGGTCCTGGGATCGAGCCCCGCATAAGGCTCTCTGCTCTGCAGGGAGCTTGCTTCTTCCTGTCTCTCTGCCTACTTGTGATCTCTCTCTCTCTGTCAAATAAATAAATAAAATCTTAAAAACAAAACAAAACAAAAAGTAAACTAACAATGAGGGGCATTCCTAAGGTCCAAGGTAGTGGTAGAGTATATATATATATATGTATATATATATATATATATCTTTGATTTTGTCCCAGGTTCCTGATACAGAGCTTCGAAAACCCTTGGAGGTCCCAAGTCCTTGTTTTTCATACATGTCCCTTTGGACCATATCAGAGTTTATACTAGCAAATTTATATTAGCAAAGTAACTCCTGGGGACAGGAGGGGGGCTGGGCAGTGCAGCTAGACAGTTAGCTTCATGATGGAAAGGCTGGTTGCTAGAGAAACCAACCATGTGATTAGAGGGTTCGAATTTTCAGCCCCACAATCCACAACCTCCAGAGAGGGGAAGGGGTCTAGGGATGATTTTCAATAACCTGGGCAATGAGCTGCTCAAGCATGCCTATGGAAAAACAAAAACAGGAACCTGAGATAGTAACTCTCCACAGTGAGTCATGGAGACCTTCCCGGCTGGCAAACCTACTGATGTGCCGGGTAAGCAGTGTGCCTGGAGGAGGGCATGGAAGGTCCAGGCTCAGGACTCTATGAGGAGAGGACTGAGTGAAGACGTTGAAGACTCTTGGTATTCCACAGGGGCAGAGAGTGATGTTCCTGAGAACAGGGAACGTGGTATCAGAGAGATTCATACTGTCTCCTAGAACTAAGGCGGTTCACTAGGGCTGGGATGTGGCCTACAGCTGAGAGATTTAAAGAGGAAATGACAGCCTTGCCAAGAGAGGTCCCTGCACTGGAGACAAGCCACAGCAGCAGAATGTATGAGCTAAGGGGTATGTGACTTATTCCCCCAGATCAGACACAAGCCACGTTTGAGAAGACAAGCAGAAACTGTCTTAATCTCTGGCCAAGAGCACCATTTGGACAGAGAGGGGACACCAGAAGCATGTGGAGGAATGATCGTGGAACAGTAACCAGCCAGAAGAGATTTCATCAAGGCCCACATAAAGGGACCTACAGGAGAGACACTCCCAGCAATGCTGCATGAGGGACTCCAGAAAACTCAAAGAAGCATCCACAACTGCCAGAAGAGATCCAATGGAGCTGATCATGGCAGTTACAGTCAGTTACAACTTTTCCTGCTCCTACCTCCCTGCTTCAATGAAGGAGCCAGAGACAGCCTAGAAAATTAGGAAAAGCAGTCAGAGTGCTTAGATGGAGAAACAGGAAGCCATCCATGGCTCTTTCCTGAGGTCAGCCTGAAGCAGCCTGATCACGAAGAAAGGGGCCTTTCAGCACATTGGGAGGTTGGTTATTGCCCTGCACTGGACTGAAGCAGTTTCAGGAAGGATTAGAAGTAATCAAATGAATTTATTTTTCACCTAAAAGATGCCAGAAATGGAATGAGACATGGCCTCTATTTTACCAAAAAAGGTGGGAAGGGGGTGAACCAGTCCCATAGAACTGTTACAAAAAACCTACGATATTCCAAAGAAAACTAATCACTAGTATCTTCCCAGACCTTTACCAGCATTGTTAATATTTACTGAGTTTTATTATGTGCCACACATAATTAATCTACATGATAACTATGAACTCTAGATACTATCATCATCATCTTAGTATTTGATAAGAAAACAGAAATTTGGGTAAGTCAAGTAACTTACATTGCACGTCTATTAGGGGTACAGCTGGTATCTGAATCCAGATCTTTTAGACAGCAGAGATGGTGCTCTTAATGCATCATGCTGACTTGGCAACTGAGTGTAGATTTTTAAAAACATATTGACAAGGGGCACATGGCTGGCTCTGTCAGTTGGGCATCCAACTCTTTTTCTTTTTTTTAAGATTTTATTTATTTATCTGACAGAGAGTGAGAGATCACAAGTAGGCAGAGAGGCAGGCAGAGAGAGAGGGGGAAGCAGGCTCCCTGCTGAGCAGAGAGCCTGATGCGGGGCTCGATCCTAGGACCTTGAGATCACGACCTGAGCTGAAGGCAGAGGCTTTAACTCACCGAGCCACCCAGGCGCCCAGCTGGGCATCCAACTTTGGACCTTGGCTCAGGTCAAGATCTCAGGATTGTGAGATCATCCCCCCTGTCACGCTCCTCACTGAGCATGGAGCCTGCTCTAAGATTCTCTCTCTCAGTCTCTCTCCCTCTGCCCCTTCCTCCCTCTCTCACTAAAAATAATAATAATAATAATAATAAACAAATAAATAAATATATATTGACAAAATTTAAAATAGTGGTTAAGTACATATGATTCCTTTTAAAGTTGCTACTCTATGGCCAGGTTCATTGGCTTCTCTAGTAACTTTGACTAATAAGTAGGGTGCATGCGAAACATCTTCATTTGGGGACTGATGCTTCCACACTATTCCCACCTCCGTCTCACCATTACCCCCATTCAGGTTACCACATTATACACCTCAACTCCTCTGTCAAGATGTTGATTTCCATTTTCAAACAAGTTGATCACAGCAAATCTAGAGCCCCTAAATGATGGCCTGATTTACTACTTGACAGGAAGAGAAATATTTAGTGAAAGAACACACAATGTACCATTTTACTCTTACAACATTAGTTCTGCCAGATCCTAGTTTTACAAAAATTTTTAATTATATACCTCCAGGCTTTAAACATATTTTATTATTCATTTATTCTTGAGAAATGAAAGGAAGTCTGGGAGCCCCTGGGTGGCGCAGTTGGTTGAGCGACTGCCTTCGGCTCAGGTCATGATCCCGGAGTCCCGGGATCGAGTCCCACATCGGGCTCCCAGCTCCATGGGGAGTCCGCTTCTCACTCTGACCTGCTCTCTCTCACTCTCTCTCTTTCCTAATAAATAAATAAATAAAATCTTTAAAAAAAAAAAAAGAAAGGAAGTCTGACATTTCTTGCATATATACATAGCATAGACTTTGCTACTGTTGTTCATTAGAACAGATGTGGATATTATCTATTATTATTGTCCTCATGATCATTATTATCATTATCCTCCCTTCGGTACCAAATTATGGTGGCTCCAGTGAGTTGGAGAGAGAGTCTGCAATCCCTCTGACATTCCACAAGATTTGTCTTGATATTTCAAGGTCCCCTCAGGACATCAAGGGCATCTGTGGGTCTGTCTATGTTCATTTCCTTCACCATTCTTGAGATCCCTACCCTGAACTTTATATGGAGTCTGAGACACACTTGGGAATCTTTCAAAATGAATGGCTCCATAGTACATAACACATAAAAGGATTATTATTGTTGTCTTCATTTATTTCAAATCCCAAGGATCGTAATAAATGAAGCCTCAGGAATAATGAAATAATAAATTTTCATTTAGAAGAAGTTGCAATCTGAATATCCTTAATGCATGCCATCACTCTCAGTTCTAAACTTCCTAGGACACATGTGATATTGCCCTTGAACGTCCTCAGGGCTGTCAGTAAGATTAAATTTTCGGTCTTTACCAATGTAAATTCTTAACTCAAGGGAATATGAGACGTTCTTTGTGAAACAAATGGTGACAGATAAAAATGGCTTAAAAAATCACTCTTTAGAACTATATTAGCAATATATCTTTGAATGGTTCTTACCACATTGAAAGTTTCTTGTGATCATGTACCTAACAAGCACAATGCCTCAAAATATACTGGTTTCATCAATATTTGATTTTTAAAAGACTTTAAAAGGAGAGACAGAATCAGATTCAAAGAGACACAAACAGATACAAAATGCTCAGAGAGATGACCAGAAGAGAGATGTGCATACATATCAACCTCTCAGTGCCTACAAGCTGCTAATTACACTTAAAGCTCTGACCTACTTTGGATGCTCTACCGGTGGGAAAGTTCTGCCTAGCAAACAAAGACTGTAGTCTGGAATCCCCACTACCCAAAAGCTTGGTCCCTCTGCTTGATTCCTAGCTTTCCAGTGACCCCACCACTCTCTTCTCTGATCCCACACCACATTCCCTTTCATTCTGCAATAGAACTGTGAATTACTGATTGATTTTTACCTTATCAGTCCCTCTATCCCTCTGGTTGATTGATTATTGACTATATAGTTAACTCATCTACAAAATTTGTCAAATAAAATAAAACGCTATTACTCATTGAGCTTCATTCATTATTTGCCCTGGGAAAGCTGTTGTTTGCAAGGTGGCAAAATCTAAAGCTAATTATTCTGGCCTTTCTTTCCACAGTTGAAAAGCCATTAACTCAGTCTTTTTTTCTTCTAACGATTTTATTTATTTATTTGACAGAGAGATCACAAGTAGGCAGAGAAGCAGGCAGAGAGAGAGGAGGGGAAGCAGGCTCCCCACTGATCAGAGAGCCTGATGCGGGGCTCGATCCCAGGACCCTGAGATCATGACCCAGGTGCCCCCATTAACTCAGTCTTTTATTTGAAGGGCACGAATGATCAAACATTTGATATTATGTTTTTTAATGGTTTGAAATATTTAAAATAAATTTTAAATTTTGAAAAAATTTTGAAAAAATTTTGAAAAATTTTGAAAAAATAAAAAATAAAAAAATAAAATAAATTTTGTTTCAGTTTTGTTTTCCATTGTCTAAATATTTTGTTATATATCATATAATTTTTGAACACAATGTTTTGATGAATCATTTAAAATATAAAGCTATTCATCAAAATATTCATATTCAATTCATGAAAAATTGTCATTATCTTATGTGTGAATACACATGAAATTGTCTACTGTACACACATGTAACTTACCACATATAAGGACATAAATAAGGAAACAGGTGTCAGAATGGATAAAAAAACAAGACCCATCTATATGCTGCCGACAAGAGGCTTACTCTAGACCTGAAGACAACTGCAGTTGGAAAGTGAGAGGGTAGAAAAATATGTATCACACAAATGGATGTTAAAAGAAAGCTGGAGTGGGGAGGAGCAAGATGGCGGAGAAGTAGGAGGTTGAGATAGAGTCGGATCCCAGAAGTTCATCTAGATAGATAATAGATCATTCTAAAAGCCAGCATACTCAACAGGAGGGAGAAGAGAGGAAGAAGAGCAATTCTAGGAGCAGAAAATCGACCACCTTCGGAAAGGTAGGACGTTTGGAAAAGTGATTCCAAAGCGACGGGAAGAGAGACCGCGGGGGGAGGGGCCGGCTCCCTGCAGCCTCAGAGCCGCCGAGCACAAAATCGGAACTTTTAGAGTCTGCTCCGCTGAGGGACGTTGCTCCAGAGGCTAGGCCGGAGGTCTGGCCCTCGCGGGAACAGAGTGGTTTCAGGACCCGCGAGATCATAAAGAGACCGGGGGTGTCTGAGTGAGGCAGAGCGCCCAGATATCGGGGTGGAGAAGCCGGAGGCAGAGAAAGAGCCGCGCAGTGCATTTTCAACTGGGACTTACCCTAGACCGTGGCCACTGCCCTTCCAGCGGGGACCACATAAGGCATTCCGGAGAGACTCCCTCCTTCCTCCTTGGGGAGGAGCGGTGCGGCAGCGCACAGCAGGAATTTGCTGGGTTTGGAGACTCCAGACAGGGCGTGCGCCAGAGACAGAGGTGCGCTGCCACTGGTGGCTGAGCTCGGAGCTTGTGCGGACCTGGGAGATGGGAGTGATTGACTGCTTTCCTCTGAGGGCACGCTGAGGAGCAGGGACTCCAGCGCTCAGCTCCTCCAGCGGAGACTGGGAGCC
>JAPYYJ010003064.1:0-12004 GCA_028533885.1 Nasua narica | reverse complement strand
TATTGATTTAACAATCATAATTTCTTCTGTGATAGCCAAGGCAGAGTGTGAGTGTAATTGTTCAGGGACTCTGTGTGATTGTTGTATTGGATCAGTCATCTGTCTAAAAAATGAACTGGACAACCTTCAAATGGCAATGACTTCAATTCCTTTGGGATTTGAATTGGCCATAAAACTAACAATAAATTGTCGTGTATGTAGTGATTTCCTGTTGGCAAGTTCCATGTACTTTACAAATATATCTCAACCTAGATGGAAAAGATCATTATTACCATTCAAAGATTGGGAAACTGTAACACAGAGCCATTAAATGTATTGAGTAAGGTCAGAGAGTATATGATTAGTGAAAATGAGAATATCCCAAAGGTTTCAACTTTTGTTTTATCTTCCAGGAGACATAAATCCTTGGTAAACATTTATTGCTTTGCCCTGGTGCTCTGAGAATGTCAAGTAGTCTCTTTCAAAATGATGTTTATGTCTACAAAGTAAAAACCTTGAAATTATAATATACCAATACCATATTTTTATATAAGCTAATCTCCAACAACTTCTGGGAACCCAAAAAGTAGTATAAAGGCATAAAGATAATATACTAAGTTCAAACTCTACTTATAAGAAACCCTTCAAACCATCATTCAGTTTCCATTTTACATAATCCCAACTACCTGATAATCTGAATGTAATAATCCAGGGAAAAGTAGTAGCAAAATTGAAAGGGGAAAGTGTGCTATTAAAAACAGGTTTTGCCAGTTTTACCTACAAAATCCATGCTTAATTCATCTACTTCTCTTCCTTCCCATTGCTACATTTCTGCCTGAACTAATACAATGCCTTTCTAACTGGTCTCCTTCCTTCTACTTTATTTTCCATACATTGCATGCTCCACTAATTAGCCTGAATTGTCTTTTTTTTTCCTCACCATAGCACATACCCTCCCCAATGTCCATCACCCAGTCACCCCATCCCTCCTACCTTCCTCCCCTCCAGCAACCCTCAGTTTGTTTCCCGAGATTAAGAGTATTTTATGGTTTGTCTCCCTCTCTGGTTTCACCTTGTTTCATTTTTCCCTCCGTTCCCCTATGATCCTTTGTCTTGTTTCTCAAATTCCTATTCTCATATCAGATCATGAGAAAGGGGAACCCTCCTACACTGTCGATGGGAATGCAAGCTGGTACAGCTATTCTAGAAAACAGTATGGTGGTTCCTCAAAAAGTTGAAAATAGAGCTCACCTATGACCCAGTAATTGCACTATTGGGTATTTACCCTAAAGATACAAATGTAGTGATCCAAAGGGGCACGTGCACCCAAATGTTTATAGCAGCAATGTCCACAATAGCCAAACTATGGAAGGAGCCTAGATGTTCATCAACAGATGAATGGATAAAAAGATGTGATACACACACACACACACACACACACACACACACACACACACACTGGAATACTATGTAGCCATCAAAAAACCTAAACTCTTGCCATTTGCAATGACATGGATGAAAATAGAGGGTATTACGCTAAGCGAAATAAATCAATCAGAGAAAGACAATTATCATATGATCTCACTGTATCAATTGTCTTTTGAAAGTATAAAAGTGATTATGTCATCCCCTGGTTGAAATACTTCAATGCTTTTTTTATTTTCAATCGGAGTAATGTTCATCTAACCTACAAGGTCTATGTTGTGTGTCATGTCCAACACTTTACCTTCTACTCTTAACCCCAAACCCATCGATCACACAATTTCAATAATCTCTCAAATCAATAATCTCTCAATTCTTCAAACTCAGAAAACCTACTTCCATCTCTGCAATGCCATCTTTCAGAGGCTAGCTGATTGCAACTTGTCATCTAGTCAGGTTTCACATAAAAATTTCCTCTTGAAAGGTAATTTCTCTTAGTAACTTACTCTCTATTGGCCTGACCCCTTTCCATTTCTATTTTATTTCCTTTAAAGCACTTATTACCATGTAGAATTATCTTGATATATGTTTCTGGTTGTTTATTGTCTGTCCTTCCTCACTACAATATAAAGTCACTGAGAAGAAAGACACTGTCCTGCTCAGCACTCTACCCTCCCAGTCCAAAACAATGTCTAACACACTGTAGAATGAATATATGATTGAAGCAATGCATGAAGTGATGACCCATAGCCTAAAAATAATGAAGAAAGAGTAACCATGAAAACTATGTATAACAATTTAAATTACACCATAGAAACTTATAATTACAGGTTATAGAAAAGTATCATGTCAATTCAAGACCAAGTTTATATATATTTACAGTCCCAAACAATAATTGATATTCACAATTATTACCATGAGTCATTAAGAAAATTTGAGTTATGTTCTGTATGTACATCAGTTGGGACATGTGCTTTATTTAACTTTCCATTTCAAAATAATTAAAACAAAAGTTTAGGTACTTAATATTTGAAAACTAAATTATCACCTCCTACTATAACAAGATCTTTCTCCTCTATTCTCTATCTACCATCTCCTCAAGCCAGAAACCTGAAAAATCACCATAAATCTTTATATTTTCCTTATCTCCACATCCAATAAATCATGTACTTCAATTTTACTTTCCAATTATTTCTTGAAAATATCCCTTCCTTACTACTCTCATTACCAGTTATAATTTATGTCTCAACATCTCTTGCCTGAACTATTACAGAGATTGTTACTATGACTCTAACCTTGTAATTTAAACTTAAAGTGTGCAATATAAACAGAAGTATCTAACTATAACTTAATTAAACTTAAAACACTCTGCTTAAAACATTCCTGTAGGTTCCCATTTCTTATAGAATAAGGTTCAATGATCTTATTAGGGCATATAAAAGTTTTCATGACTTGAACCTCCCCAATTCAACCTACTTTTGCATTTATATTACAGTAATGTCAAAATACTTATGGCTGCCCACCATGATCTTTTATAGGTTTCTGTCTTTATCTTCTATTATTTTTTCCTAGAAGGAGACTCTCACATTTCTTGATCCAGTTAACTTCTACTCATTTTTCCATCCTTACTGAAACCTTGCCTGATTCTCCAGTTTGGGACAAGAGCTCCTTTTTTTATGTTTCTAAAACTCTTGAACACATTTCAATGTATTCATTAAAATATTTGAGCTGTTATTATCAAAGAATCCACTACATATGGTTCATTCAATAGAGTTCATTATCTCCCATAATAAGATGATTGGCGAGTTACAGGTTTGACTGGTGGTTTAGTAATGTCAGGTATCTGGGTAAGTTTTCTGTAATTCTCTTCCTCTTAGGATGGCTGTCATAGTGTTAAACCTTACTGCTTATTCAAGTATGTTCAAAGGCAGAAAGGAAGAGTAAATAGCTGATGGATGGGTAACAAATAGTATCTTCCACATGTGACACTGATATTTTTGTTTATATGTCCATCTTTTTCATACTTTCTGAAAGTTTTCAAGAATATATTCCTCATGTCTACCATTATGTCTATCATACAAACTTATTAAGCATTAAGCTGATCTAAACAACATTTCTTTACCAGTAACCATAGGCTATCTATTAGTTTCCTAAGGCTGCCATAACAAAGTACCACAAACTAGATGAATTAAAACAATAAAAGTTTATTCCCTCCCAGTTCAGGAGGCCAGAACTCTGAAATCAAAATGTCAACATGGCTATACTTACTCCAAAGGCTCTAAGAAACAGTCCTTGCCTCTTCAAGTTTCTGATGATTGGTAGCAATCTTTGGCATCACTTACCTTGTATATGTATTACTCTAATCTCTGTCTCCGTCTTCATATGGCTTTCTGCTGGTATGTCTATGTATCTTTGTCCAAATTTCCCTCTTATTATAAAGACACTAGCCATATTGAAATTAAGGCCCACCAAATCCAGTGTGACTGCATCTTAACTTGGAGATACATGTATGTGTGTGTGTGTGTGTGTGTGTGTGTGTGTGTGTGTGTGTATATATATATATATATATACACACACACTTTATTACTAACCAACATCACATTCACAGGCTCCAAGTTAACATGAAATTGGGGGAGGGGCATTATTTAACCCAAAATACCATCCATGGAGCTATTTATGGTTCCTGAAGGTTGTTTAGCCTGCAGCTTTTCTGTAAATCCATATATAGTTTTCTATGCTAAAACCAAACAGGAATTCTTAGATCACATGCCCAGTCATTTTCTTGACTTGATCTAGAGTTTCTATGTGAATTCAAATAATCTTGCATTTGATAAAAGTCATGATTTGTATATTATATATAAATAATCATCAGAACAAGGCTCGATAGGAGCAGACAACTTTAAAAGAGCTTCAGAATTCTGAAGTTCTATGGTTAACTACACTAATTTATTATTAGAGATTAGTCATTTTTAGTTTAGACATATTAACACTTACCGAGCATTTATTAATTGTCTGATATGCTCCTCAGCAATTTACAAATGAAGAGAAGCAAGATAAAGGGAAGAACAGGAGAAAAGTTAGGGCACATAATTGCAATACTGCCTGACAAATGCTATGAAACCTTTAAATGAATCTCTTAAGCATTAAGAAAGCATGAAGATAAGGTATCAAAAAAGAGTATTTTGTTTGGGAAAGAGAAGTGAGAAAAGTCATCCCAAGGTAAACAAATAGCATACATAAAGTCTCTACATCCACTAGACAAGAGTACTGTGTACATGCAGAATAGAAGAGTATTAAGAAAAAAGGCATGGTAGGAGATGATGTCTAAAAGTGATAGGGCCACATTGAACCATACTGGTGAACAATAACTCCACAGCCATGACTAATGGTTTGTTCCTTCAATAAACTGATAATGGCTATTTTTTGTTTGGATTCAACTCCTTTCTCAAATTAATTTCACGTTTTTTTATAAAGTGTTTTTTCTTCATAAACAGCTTGATGACAATCTATTTGCAGAAAAAGTACTGAGTAACATTATAATAAACTTGATAATATCAAATTCCAACACATTATATTTGATTCCTAATTCAAACCACAACTAGAAACATTCACGTGTTTGATACCAATGCTGTTTAAATCTATCTTCAATGTTTAAATGAAAGTAAGTATCCTATAACACTGAAAAATTAAAATAAACATATTTGGGGAGGAAAAAAAAAATAAAGGGATGCCTGGGTGGCTCAGTCAGTTAAGCCACTGCCTTCAGCCCAGGTCATGATCCCAGCATTCTGGGATCGAGTCCCGCATTAGGCTCCTTGCTGGGCAGGGAGCCTGCTTCTCCCTCTGCCTCTGCCTGCCACTCTGCCTGCCTGTGCTCTCTCTCTCTCCCTGACAAATAAATAAATAAAACCTCAAAACAATAAAAAGATAAACATAAAAAAATAAAAATAAAAAAATAAAAACATGAAAAAAAGAAAGTAAGTAGATCTGAGATATCAATGTTGTAACAAATCTAGCAAGCCCTAGACAATATGGAATTTACATATTTTTAGTGAAGCAAGTATAAAGAAAAAGATACCCTATCACTTATACATTTTTTCAAATTCTCCTATGACACCGTATGTTTATAATTGTGCTTTATTACAAAATATTTCCCACATCTTCTAAGTGTTTCACAAAAGAAGCTCCACAGTGCACCTACTTATATGAAAAAGCTAAAATATACAGACTCCATAAGATTTCTTCTAATAATATTGAGTACAACTATCAGTTGGTAACAAAAATGTTTTGTACAATCAGAACAAAATAATAAATATGTTCCATATAGCTGTTGGCAAACTAAGAAGGGAAAGAAGAACATGGAGAATCAAAACGTGACTTATCTTTTGTCTGTACCAACAATATTTCTCCACTTCAAAGAAACAACAACAACCAAAATATTATTAGCTCTGATTAAAAAGCTAGAAAGAGATGGGACTTAATTATAAAATTTAAAACTCTCCATGGATGAAGACCAAACATATAAAAAATATTTAGCTGGCCAGTTCAAAGGTAGTAATATAAATTACCAATTCTTACTTTAAAATTAAATTACTTTAAAGAAGGCCTACAGTGAACAATTTTCCCATAAGCAGTCTTGCTAATCTCTCCCATTCAGAAGACTTGGCCCTTCTCCTACAATACCCACTCTGGTTTTAATTTACGTTGAGTCCCTCCTCTTTGTAGCAATTTAGATGGCTGGTTAACTTGCAAGCGTGGCGGTTTCCTTGGTTTTCCCTTAGTTTACTATAAAAATAGGCTTGGAATTACTCCTGAAAAAAGCACGAGTATAAAAAATAAACTTAGCCTAGAAGAAACTGGCAGTGAAGAATTAATGAGTTCCTCCCAACACAATACAAAGTAATCATCTTTCTTAAAACACCCCAAGCTCTTTTAAGACACTAAATTATCTAAAAGTCACGAGGATTAGAATTTATCATTCACCTTGGATGAATCTGATGTAACTGTCTCATTGGTGTGATAATGTAGAAGGAGGCCCTGAGATTACAATACACCCTAGTGAACAGCAGTCCCTAACTAAATCTGAGACAGCTGATTAAAGATGATATATAGTACCTTGGGCCCAATGTATTCTTTTGCACCTGTACACCATGCATTATCAATTATATTTTGAGAAAATTACTTTGCATAATTGTGTTCTTATTTCATTTCAAAACCAGTATTTGATTACTTAAAATTCATAACTGCCCTTTGGGTATTCAGCTAGTCATCAGCCAGTTGAAGAGGACTATTCTATACCAATCAATTTTACACAATTTTTACCTTTCTCTAAGTAGGAATATGGCTTTTTTAATGAAAAATAAAATATTATTGCTTCCAGTAAATAAATTTGGAATGAGACAACAAATGAAAACTATATATATATATATATATATATATATATATATATATATAGTTAGGCACACAGAGTTTTGTTTGTGAAACAAAGGCCATGAATATTAATAATTTTGTGAATTTCTAACTTACTCTAAAAACCTGAAAATGTTTTTTGTTTCAGTATATTCTTGTAAACCACCATCATAGCTTTTTTTAATAGATTATTTTCTGCTAGCTTAAATAGAAGAAAATACAACAAAATTTACTTTTACTCTAGAAACACTATGAAAATCAAAACTTAAAAGCTCATTTTCAGATGTCTTTCTGTAATAAAAATTTTGCCCTCAAGTAGTATATTGTATACAACTAAAAATAAATTATGAAAAATTAAGAATATTAAGTATGCTTGTAAGTTTGTCAGTCCCTTAACTATCGTAATTGGATCATCAGCTAGCTATATATCAGCTTTAGTAATTCCTGGTTCTAAGAATCATCTTTCACTGTCTATAGAGTCTGTAAGATCAAGAACCTTAATCTTCTATCTATCCCAAAGAACTCTATGACTATGCACAGTTGGGTCAGATTATATGTGTTTTTTAGGTGTCTATGCTCTCTCCCATTCCCTTCCCAATTTTGGTTCTGATAACAGCAAACTACTCCACTTTTTTTAGATGTAGTTCCCAGATACATCCTGATTCCCTCATTGAGCCCTCGTTTAGATTCTCTTAGAACAAAATTCTGCTCCTCATTCATAAGCTGCATAACCATGGCCAAAACATAAAACCTCCTTGAGCCTTAGTTTCTTCTTCTATAAAATAGGCATAACAATAAGGCATCACTTAGGGGGTGACTATGATGAACAAATGATATAGTAGATATGAAATACATAGAATGGTGCCTGGCACAATAGCTATTTTAATTATTATTATATATCAGATGCTATACGTGCATACTAATTATTATTACATATCATATGCTACACACGCACAAATGAATACTAACATTTGTATATATTTAACTTGTGTGTGTGTGTGTGTGTGTGTGTGTGTGTATGTATAGAGACAGACTTCCCAGCTCTGATGCATAGAAGACTATGATATAAACAAAAGGGGCAACTAGATAAGGGGAAATATAACAGAGTCAAATATTTCAAATATCACTGACCTACAAAAATCAGATTAGTAATAGTGAAAATGTGTTATAATCTACCCGAGTTTTTTTCTTTTTCATCCTGATTGTTAATTTCTCAGATCTATAGTTTATGTAAAGTCCACTTCAACTGTCTTGACTTTGAATTCTCCTCCAGAATGTTGCCTGTCATAAGAAAACTCCTTCCAAATAGCTTGTACATAAATAATCATAACAAACATCCTTATGCTTTAGAAAAATAGGTCTATATGTTAAATTGATGAAATAAGTGAATAGTTGGCATCGATGGCTCTGATTACTTACAAAACCATTTTTTTATGTACTTCAAAGAAATTTTAGTGATATTTTCTTGTAATTAACTTTCCAAGTGGGGAGTTGGCACCTGTGAGGTTAACAAATTCATCACATTGACATCTTACTGTTCTTTATATATAATAGACTTATTCTTGCCCCAGAGTCTTTAAATTTCCTCTTTTCTATGCCAAGAACATTTTTCCCAGATTCTCACCTTTTTTCATTGTTTAAAGGAATATCACTTTTTCAGTATGGCCTTCCTTTATCACTCTATTTGAAATGTTAAGGTCACTTCTATACTCCCTAGTCATCATCCTTACAATATTTCTATTGTTAGCACTTATCTCTGACACACTAAATATTCATTTACTCATTCCTTCATCCATTTATTCTGTCTGTCCATCTATCTGCCTATCATCTTAATTTTTCTATCTTCTTCCCTCATTAGAAGGTAGAGATTTTATGTTTTGTTTATCATTGTATTGGTACTGCTGAAAACAATCCCTGGCATACTCTACCTCAAGCAGATAGCATAAACGTATATTAGCTTTGAGACCTTAGGCAAATCAGTTACAGCAGAATAACAGAATATGTTATGATATATGGAAGCTTGCTGCAAATGTCCATCACTTAAAATCACTAGTATTTTCAAACATCATTGAACTAATTGAATCCCTAAGGCATAACAAAAGCATATTAAAATTTTATTTTTCAGAGACTAAATAATTTCATATACAAGTGAAATACAGGTTCATGTGATAACAGAGTATAAATGAACCATCTATGAAGGTTGGGTGCTTTGTAATACCTTTCCAGAGTTACGTTTGTCCAAGAAGTCATGATTCTAGCAACCCAGAGATTGCTCTTGACAAAATCTTCAATGTAAAAATCAAGGCAATCCAGAAAGCTAGATCATGACTCTGAAGTTTAAGTATGGTGAACTCATTTTTGAATGAATGAGCAATCAGTCCTTTCTCTACTGTCGTTAACACTGAATTAAAATTTTATATACCTGTTACTTTAAAAAATGAATAATCAACTCAATTTAACATAAACTTTGGCACCAAAAAGGGTAGAGCAAGGGAGTGTACGGTAGAAAAGCAGTAAAACTGAAAATTCAATATCATACAGGCCAAAGAAATAATTTCTTAGCTGATTATCTCCTTTTTAAGCTAGTTTGATTAATTTTATTTAAAATCAGACCTAGGGAAACATATTTTGTTAAAAATAAAGATCTCATAAAGACAAAATCTGAAAAACCCAGGTTCCCTCCAAGTAGAGAAAACAGCTCTATACAATTTTCTTAAAAAGTCCCAACCCAATCCTTTAAGGCAATCCCAAACACAACTCTAAGTTATCTCAATTTTTATTTTTAAATTTTTACAATATAGAAGAGCATAGTACTTTAGAACTCAACCATATAATTTTGACATTGCTATCAGATTCTCCCTGCAAGTTTTTTTAAGACTTCTTTTCATAAATTTGTGAAATGGAGATTTAATCTAATTATAGAAAGCCACTATATAAATGACTAGAATAAGCACAACACTTTCTACTGCTGCAATAAGGCAAGACAAAGTCGATATGAAAAAATATATACTTGGAATCTGGGTGGCTCAGTTGGTTAAGCAACTACCTTCAGCTCAGGTCATGATCCTGGAGTCCCGGGATCGAGTTCCGCTTCAGGCTCCATGCTTGGTGGGGAGTCTGCTTCTCCCTCGGCCCCTCCCCCCCCTCATGCTCTCTTTCTCTCTCAAATAAATAAATAAAATCTTTAAAAAAAATATGTACTTAATAATACCCTAGCTGGAGAAATTGATATCAAAATGCAAATTAAATTCTTATGTTTAGAAGAATGAACAAGGTATCTATCTGGGAATACAGGAGCATTCCAGTGGCTAAAAAACAACAGCTTAAGTTATAATGGGAAATTTGAAAAGACAAAAAAAAAATTCTGATGGAAAATTTATTTTCTGGTGACTTCGAATTCAGGAAATCAAATTCAGGAAAAAAGACTCTTTTCCCGGTCTTTTTCTGTTTGTTTTTCAAGAGACCTAGGAACAGTTATTAGTAGAATTAAATTAATTTCTATATTTTCATATGCAAGTTTCCTTTCCTCTAATATGCTAAAAATAGTGACATTTTTATTTTAATGCATTAAAATTAAAAATATATGTTCAATAAAGATTTTAGTAATTTCTCAAGATCAGACAATGAATATTTCTCATACTAGTACTGCAACTATGTGGAACACCAAAAGGAGGCTTTCTGGGGAAAAAAAAACAAAACAAAACACAAGTTTTCAGGCAGCAGACAGTAGTTCCAGTACATACAGATGAGAGGTCAAAGTAAGCACAGATTGAGAAACAGTTATGGATGCTAGCTGAGAAAACTGGTCAAAATATGGTATTAGTTAAAAAGTTCAGCACAGTATGGGAAACACCAATATATGATCAGAGTTTCCAAAATACAGGATCCAAAAAGAATACCATTACAAAGACTGGGCAAAGTAATAAGAATATAGAAGGAAGGTGGGAAAGAAGACATGGGTTACCTGGCTGAGAAATAATAATGCAGAGAGTTTCTATTTAATTAGCTATTGTCTTCTTGGGGTTAATAAAAACCTAGTTGCAGAATTGCCAGAAACTGGCTGGTGAAGCAGTAAACCCTTCAGGACAAGACTGTATCATAATCTTCTATTTAGTCTTCAGGGCATACTTAGCACATTGCCTACGGTATAGGTAGTACTCAGTAAATGCCTGTCCAGTAATTGACACAAACCACGGACTTGATGTCAGAGTCTATCTTATACAGCAGTGCATTGTTCACAGCCTCAAGCACTGTGCTTGTCACAGCTCAGTGACAATTTGCTAAAGGAATGACAGTGACAGCAGTCTTCAAATACTGTTATAAGAGATTAATTCTGCAAGGTTTTCAGGGTGTCAGTCTGTCCCTAGTTTGCTCTGAAATTATTTATAAGCTTTGTAAACCCAACCTACTCTGATGGGGAGTTTTCAATTCTTAGTTTCCTTCTACTGAAAACCTGGTTGTCAAAATACATTTATTTCTCCCTGGTTTTTTTTTTTTTTTAACACTTATGGCTTATTAGTCATGTCATTTATTAAATAATAAAATTTAGAGTATTTCTTTCCAGTAAACTTTATTTTCTAATCCTCCTACAACTATTTCATACTTAGAGATTTTGCATTCTAAAATTATATGGATTGCAAATAATTTCTTGGATTGGAAAATACTACCACTCAGAAAATTAAGCCCAGAGCCATGTTCAAACACCTCAGCCCTATGTTCAATATTAAAGCAGTGCCACGAAGCTCAGTTTGAGTCCCACTAGTTACTTTAACCATCACCTTCCACTCCTCATCCTAGCATCTATTTAGCATATGTATCATTTCCTGCAGATAGCCTAAGGTAGATAATGTGAGTGAAGAGGAAAAACTCATTCTCAATAAAGGAAAAAAATTAAATGGATGTCCTATTGATGTTGGAGCAATATCATCATTTAAGTAAATGCAGCACCCCACATAGGATGTGTTAAAAGCATACACATTTGGTTTACACTGCATTCACAATCTACTGATAGATGTTGGAATGGAAAATTCAAAAGACCAGCAAAAATAATCCAAAATTTTTCCTTCTAATTAAGTAAATAATGCTATAGGTGTTTACAATAAATTGGAAAAATACTCTTTCACATTAAGGAACTGATAAACAGATATTTGCAAATGACTTATTTGATAACCATCAGTATCCAAAAATATATAAA
>JAPYYJ010003063.1:0-12005 GCA_028533885.1 Nasua narica | reverse complement strand
TCTATATAATTTTACTGCCATCCCAATAATCAGAAATGAGGGATTCTTATCTGTTTCAGATTATCACTGCTGATTTGAGCTATATACTTTGTCAAACTAACTAAAAAATTACCAATTTTTTATCTTTTAATGTTTGTGGGTAAAACCTTTGTCCAGAAATAATAAGCATGGGCTATCATGAGTAATTATTCTATACATTAATTAATTTACCTCTTATCAATGAGGACAGATTGAAATTAGAAACTGGGAAGAAATTTCTGGCTACAGGGGTAGGCTCTAGGATTTATTATCAATATGTTTACTGTGTATCTCTTTTTTGGCTTCTTTTTCAGGAAAAAAACAAGAGTGGATGATAACATTTTTAGAACCGGTCCAACTCCAGATTTAACATCTGCCTGTATTCTCATACTTACTGAATTCTTAGTGATCTCAAATGTCTTGACTCAGAAAAAGTTTTGCAGTTAAGCCAAATAAATTTCATCTCCATTAGGGATAAGAAGATGGTAAAGTTTGGCCAATAAAGAGTTAAGTATTTGTAGATCTTTTTTTTTCTGAGATCTCTTTGTAGAGATTTAAGTGTTCTCTGAGATAGAGTAATGGTCTCTGATTCCTCCCCTATCTCCTTCACTCTTTCCCTGTCAAATCTTTGATACAAGCAAAATCAAAGGAAATGACAGGCTTTCAAGCTATTGTCTTATGACTCACAAAGTTCCACATTTCAATTTTTTTAAATGATCTTATGTATCCCAGTGCCGTAGAATTTCAAGTCTTGAGTCCCTGCCTTTCAGAAGGTAAGGCCAATCTTTCTTTTTTCTTTTTTGCCCCACATCACTTTCCTCTATGTCATTTTTTAAACATAGCGATAACCCAGTTACGGTGCGTTCTTTCAATGTCTTTACTCTAGCTCCTTCCAGTGGTAAATCACAAATGTGCTGCAGACAGAAGAGATCTGGGATCTTTTTGATGTAGCAGAAGCACAATGGTGAGGAAAGAGTATCCTTGTGCTTTTAGCCAGTTCCTCTTGCTCCTGATTTAAAATTGAAGGTGAAATTATATTGAAACCTGAGTCTAGATTTTCAGAAATTGTAAAGGTACTTGGGTCGCTTGGGTGTGGCACTTCTCAGACTGTCCACAATGGGAGTTTCTGAGATGCGTGGATGAACACATTCAAACGTTGGCAAAAATCCAGCACCACAATTCCATAAAGCACATAATATACACACTTCCACAAACTAAAACTTCCTTTGGGCTCTAGGGAAAATACTGTTCCATAATAATGGCAGCAGGTGGTTTTACTAATGACTTTTTAACAGCATTTTTGATGGGTTTAATTAAACCCCAAATATTTCTGTTGGAAAAAAATAAAAGACAAACGGTTTCTATGAAAAAACACAGTGTTTTTAAGGATGCATACAAATGCACAGAGGGATGGGGGGGGTGGAAACTGCACGTTGTCTCATTTAAAAAAGTAAGTAATGCTTGATAAAGTCCAATCGCAAGTTTAAAAGCTGAGAAGAGGTTAAGCTATTGTGATAAAGTAGATAAATATTACCGATGAGAAAAAGTTTAATAGATTTATTAAAGAATGAATATCATACGCTGATCCTATGTCAATTAGGAATGCAGTATGTATATTTATCACACTAAGATATTTTTGTCAAATATATGTGAATATATGAACAATATTAAGGTCTGCTATCAATAATGAAGGGGATCAAGATCTGAAGCACACCTGAATCCTTCTCTAACAGATGACATTTAATTTAAGGAAGC
Organism: Nasua narica; assembly: GCA_028533885.1. NCBI lineage: Eukaryota > Metazoa > Chordata > Mammalia > Carnivora > Procyonidae > Nasua > Nasua narica. The sequence continues at coordinate 10,232 of JAPYYJ010003063.1, read as the reverse complement.
TTTGGATGAACAAGGAGCTTCACACTGGCATCTTTTGTTGGCCAAATTACACTAACCTAGTTCAAGACTAGAGGTGCATTGGCAGAGAGTCAGGGACACAAGCAGGTAATTTTGTTTGTTTGATATTTAGCCTATGGTTCCATAAAGTCTCACCAAGGCCCATTTGGGGTAACATGCAATAAGGTATCTAAAAATCTCTCCAGTCCAACACATTAATAGGAATAAACACCCTAAGGTAAAAGAAAGGTTCCAAATTAGTTTCTCTAGTCTTCCCAGACGATGTGCTCTCCATCTTGTCCTGTCTATGACTTCAGTGATTACTGGAGACCTACCCAGGCATAGAGGCCGTGTCCACACAGCCTCTGTGAAAGCCTCTCTAGCAAAATTGAGCTTGGACCAGGCCATTGTCGTGTATCAAAGGAGAAACTGTACAGTTCTGCTAACCTGTGGCCTCTGTTTTCCTTTATGATACTTTAAGACTGACCCAAAAAAGTGCTACTGTCACTGGAAACATCCTTCTTGGCCACCAACATGGTTAATGCTTCTGAAATTTAGTCAAAACTATAAAATGCATCACTTATTGGAAAAGTATCAATTTTGCCTTCTGGTGTCTAGAACCCTCCAGATTCTGACCCCTCTGCCTCTTCCCTCTGCTTCCCAGCCCAGTCCTCCCATGTTACGTCAACGTCCATCCAAGCTCCAGCAATACTCTACCACGCGGCTCTGTGTGTCAGAACAGAAGATTAAGAGGTTTCGTACGGATGCACATGCTGTGATAACATAATTGGAAATCATGTCCCCACGAGTTGTAACTGACAACAACCTGCGCACCTCGTAAGACCCCATTTAGATGTGTCTTCTAACTCTCTTCTCCTAGTTTCTCAAGAAAGCTTTAACAATGGAAGGCAGAAAGGAGAAGCTGAGAATGAACAAGAAGTGTTGAAGACTCTTATCTTTGTATTCCTTACCTTCCACTTACAGCTTGGGTTATTTAAGATAAAGCAGGCTATTGAATTAAACAAGCTCCAATATATGCCAAGGCTCATAGATGATAAAAGTTTATTTTTTACTGGGGTGCCTGGGTAGCTCAGTCACTTAAGCGTCTGCCTTCGGCTCAGGTGATGATCCCGGAGTCCTGGGATCGAGCCCTGCATTGGGCTCCCTGCTCAGTGGGGAGTCTGCTTCTCCCTCTCCCTCTGCCTTTCCGCTCCCTGCTCATGCACTCTACCTCTCTCTCAAATAAATATCTTTTTTAAAAAGTTTATTTATTACTCATGTAAGGCTTAAAATGATATTTTTGATCAAGGACAGAGTCCTCCAAGAATGATTCTGGGACTAAGACCGCCCTGAGTCTGGCTTTTCCACTGCTGTCCACATCTTACTTTCAAGATTATTGTGTTCATCTGCATCAGTCTCAGAAAAGGGGGACAGAGACCGGAGAAGGTACACGTACTTGATCATCTGGACCCTACACACGTCACTTCTGCTCGGACTCTACTGGCCAAACTTAGTCATGGGGCCTGGTCTAAATGCCGGTGTTCTGAGAGATACGATTCCTGGGAGGCAGCTGATTCCCAGGAGCAAATCCAAACTATGAGAGAAGGAACACAAACATAGCTGGATAGTTGCAATACCTGTCACATAGTTCATATTTTAATTAGTTAAAAAAAATGTGGCCGTTTCTCAACAAGTTAAACAGCCCCCGCAATTTCACTACTAAGTATATACCTGAAAGATTTGAAAACAGGTGTTCAAAAAAAACCTCATTCAAATGTTCATAGCAACACCACTTATAAAACCCAATAGGTAAAAATAATCCAAAGAGCCATCAAAGGATGAATGAATAAACAGATACATGGTAACCTATCCATACAATGGAATATTATTCAGCTGTAAAAAGGAATAAAGTATCAATACACACATACACACACACAAAGTAACAAAATGAAAACATTTTGTTAAGTGAAAGAAGTCAAGCATAAAAGGCCATATATTATATGATTCCATTGATAAGAAATCTTCCTAATCCTCCCAAATCCATAGAGACAGAGTAGATTGGGGATTGCCAGGAGTTGAGGGAAGAGAGAATGAAGAGTGATTGTTTAATGAGCACATGGTTGTCATTTAGGAGGATAAGAAAGTTCTGGAACTAGACAGTAGTAGTGGCTGCACAGCACTGAGAATGTACTTAATGCCATTGAATTGTGCACTTCAAAATGGCTAAAATGGTAAATCTTATTATCATGTGTATTTTACCGGAATTTTTTTTAAATGGTAACATAGCTTTCTGGGGGCATGTACTGAATGAATCAACCCTTAACACTGTATTTTATTATATAATGACAGAAATATTTGCATAAAGCCCCAAGCAAAGAGAACAGTTAGCACTATTCCTCTTTGTTTATTTTTCTTTGGGAATTTCATTTCTTTTTCTCACTTCAACCTAACAAATACTTTTGGAACAACTTTTTGATTCCAAGTACTGGTCTGCAGGTTTATCCTTATCATAAACTCAAAGCTCTGGAAAAGTCCCAAGGTGTAGTTAGAGAGGACACAGGTCCCAGGTCAAGATAGAGAACAACAGAACCTCATCATTAGCTCAATAGAAGAGTGATATAATTTTGTAATGTACCCAAAAGTTGAGACCCTTAGCCCATTTTGTCATTAGAGATAGTTGACCACTGGAAGACCACTGTGTTGATGCTATTGTGATATTGTTTTATAACAGGTGTAAATTTGTCATATCATACCATGTTCAGAGTTCAAAGAAAGGCCTTGCCAATCCAAACCTTACTGAGTACCTGAACATTTCTACTCTGAGGATTCTGCTCCTCAGGTGTTTGAATAAAGCAGTCAGTCCATAATTCTCCATGCAAATGAGTGTGGCATCCCAAAAGACACATAACAGAATATCCCAAAATTTATTTATAGTTGGATTTCACATTTTGGTTTTTCTTTGTTGTCCCTGCTCATTTGTTTCCCTACTCATATTTTATTTTATTAACATATTTTTTTAAGATTTTACTTATTTAAAAAAAAAAAGATTTTACTTATTTGACAGAGAGAGGGGGGGAAACAGGCTCCCCACTGAGCAGAGAGCCCAATGCAGGGCCTTGATCCCAGGACCCTGAGATCATGACCTGAGCCAAAGGCAGAGGCTTTAACCCACTGAGCCACCCAGGCGCCCCTCCTAATCATATTTTAGCTCAATGTTATAGTAAATGTGGTATATCCTCTTAAATGACAGATGACAGTAAGAGACAGTCTTATGTGATATGACGGGCATACTGAGTTGGTCAGATTTAAACTTAATTGAAAAAAGTCATAAAATCCTAAAAACAGAAAGACCCTTAGAATAATTTAATTTAACCTTTTCATTTGTATAGAAGAACAAACTCAAATTCAGATATGCATATTTTCACCCTTTGTCTATAGAGTGACAGTACTTTGTTTCTCAGTGTAATTAATAATAGCATCTCCTTTCATTCTCAAAGACATCCTAGTTGAGGAGATAAGTGAAGTGTTCATCTAGTCTAGATCTCTTTTGGTCTTGTGGGTCCCTTAGATGATATTATACAAACTGAGACCATCTAGCCTTAAAAAAAAAATGCGTAGATGTACACACATACAACATTTCGGTCTAGATACCAGCAACCTCAAGTTGAGAACCTTTAATGTAGTTGTCAGAACCAATAAAACTATATTCACCAACTCCCGTGCACTGCTCAGACCACTAGTTAAGCAATACTGATGGTTAAATCTTCACACCTCAATAAGATAGCTCTTATTGCACCCATCAGACAGGAGACTAGGCTTGGACTCTGGCCTTCCAAACCACTGACCTTTTACCAGGAGAGGTGCAGAGAGTAGGGTCTTGAACACAGACTCATAGTTTATACCCTGACTGACACTGACTACTTAGGTGGCCTCAGGCAAACTGACTAACTCATTTTGCCTCATTTCTCTAATTTGTAAAGTACAGGTGATATTAGAAGTACCCACCTCATCCTGATTTGTGAGAATTAAATAGAGTGATATATATGTGGTACTTGGAGATTACCTGCAATATAGTATTCCCTCAAAAAGTGTTAAATATTATTACTAAGCAACATTGCTTCTTTCCAGCATGCAAAAATGATGAAGTAAATGCTTCTATAGATTATTGCATGATCCGAAATCCAAGAGTTCAGAAATAATGGGGAATCTAACAAAATAGGAAACTACCCTCACAGTACACAAGTATCCTCAAATATTTCATCCTGTAGCAATGGTGATATGCATCAGAGACAGCAGAGAGATGGGAGAATATGAACCTCTACACGTCCAGTTAGGATCAGAAAACTCCAGGGGACTTTTAGAGAAACGTATAAAACAAAATACCTTGCAACATATATGCCATTATCATGCCATTTTTCTTACAAAAACCATCAGTAACTTCAGCAGACTACCAATATTCAAATTCTGATAATGCAATTACACCCTTCCTTCCTAAAATTATTCCCCATCATGTGGTGACACACTGTAGCTCCATCTTATTCTACAGGTTTATTAATTTCAAGGTACAGCCTTGGAGGTGGATGTCAGTAACTTGAAGCATTCAAACGTAGGAGCTTATTTATTCCCCTATAAATAAGGAACCAGCATATTTTTTAGCCATAGCAAAGTCTCCATATAAGACCAGCTTCCTTATCACAGACATGTGAAAGGAGGAAGAAGGGAATGAAGACAGATAATGTTCCAGTCAAATTATGTCCTTACATATTCATATAGATTCTTCATTTTCTTCAAATACCAGAATGTGACTTTGAGACTTTTTTTTTCCTTCAGTTGGGACTCTTATTTGCAATAACACAAGCTAAATTTAAATTGCTTGGACTAAAAGGGGGCTTTATTGATGGACACAATGACTTTGAGGAAACTGGGAAGTGCTATCTTTTTATGTGTTATTTCTACATCTCTCCTGCACTTGATTCTTCCCTGAAGTTTTTTCTCCTCAAATTATCTAGCATAATACTGAAAACACCTCCCTAATTCCTATTTCACATTATAATATTTCCTCAAAATGAATGTCTAGAAAAAGAAAAATTTTACTAATATTTTTGCATTCACAATAATAAGTAGATGGCAATAAGGGAGATGGATATTTCCAGAACAACAGAATTAGAGAAATTTTTAAAAATTCATTTTTACTGCAGATTTCTTTGAAATGCTTATTTTATATACAATTAACCACAATAAAAGTTGATTCCATGCCTAAAAACTAATTATAACTTCTTCTTCTTTAAAATCTCTTGCACCTGATGGAAAATAGGCTTTCTTTAGTAACTCCATGTTTAATTCACAGGAAATTAGAGTCTAATAAAGAATATTATCATGTGAGTTGTAATCGATTTGAATATGAATTGTAAACAGCTGTCCCAAATGAGGCAAACAAATGATTAAATACAAATTAAAGCACGCGGTCAAGAGAGCTGTGCACCTGAACCACTTTGTAAAGGAGGTTAGGTACCTCCTAGGGTAGGGCTTAACTAAAAAGGAGGTGATAAGGGAAGACATTTGTGAGATCCTTAGAATTCTGCAGCTGTATCATTCTGGCTAACTCTTTGTTCCCCACATCCTGAAAGTATCTGGTGACCCATAAAGAAAGATTTCAAGTGCAACGTGAACAGTAAGATGTGTCCTCGGGTCCAATGTTCCAGTAAAGGTTAGTGTTTCCTGGAATCTACATTAAACAGGCTACTATTAAACACCAATTCTGCATTCCCGAAACAAGCAGAGCTCCCACCATCAAAGAGTTTCCATTTCCTCATGAGAGGCAAAGGCAGATGCTAACGAAGCCCTAAAAGTAGTTGCTTCTAGAACAGAGAAAGAAGCAAAGTGGTGGGGAAGGACATGAGGGAATGATCGCTTTGTCTTTGGATGTTGGTCATGTCTTCACAAAAAAGGTCATAATGTGCAAGCAAGTTGCATGGAACAGAAAGCTTCTAGGAAAACAAGGCAGTAAGACTCAGTCATGTAGTAAGAATACCAAGAAGGTTTGAAAGGACTTGACCTGCTTGAGAAATGATTTGGTTGGGGCTGAGTCCAATGTATATAAATAGGATAGTAGCAGGAGATCAAAAGAGAAAGGAAATTTTTTTAACTTACTCGTTTTTTTCACCATTCATTTAACAAATATTCATGTAGTGCCTCCTCTTTCAGGCACTGAGTCGGCCCTTAAAAATACAATAGTGAAGAAGGCTCAACTCACAGTATAATAACGCAACAAAAGATGCAGATAAATAGCCCTTGTCCAATGAGTTTGTACTTGCGGTTGAGAAAAGTATCCAAATCCATAAGGTAGAGAGGAAGGGATAAGACCAATGGCAGGTCAGGCTACACTTCCAGGGAACATGTGGTCTGGGTTTTAAAGGAAGTTTCCACTCTCCCTGGTCCAATGAACTCAGGAAGGAGAGGGTAGGCGTCAGTGCAGGAGTCCTCTGCCAGAGGATTCGAAACATTCGCAGATATTAAAATGTTAATAATTCCTACAAGCTAAAAAATATTATTTATTCACTTTTGTTAGTAGTAAAATGAGACAGGTAGAATAGGCAGAATAGATGAAGCTCTACACAGCAAAACTGGAGCCGGAAATATATAATTAGGAAGCCCACTTCACATCAATGTACTTCCTGATGCCAAACAATAGTATCAAAGACTAGTGATGTTAAAGGTATCAAGCCCTCTCCTATCTCTGTGGCATGCCTGTCAGAAGCCCTCATCCAGTTCACCTCCATGCCTTTTGTTGTCTTGTCTCTAAAGCAATATTAAATTTCCACACTATGTGTTGACCAGCACACGAACATCAACAGGGAAATATGTTTTACATTGTGCAAAATCATTCTACAATTTTAATATGGAGACATTATCAAACATGATAGAGGTTAAAAGACATTTCTCTTCAAATTCTATGATGTACATTCGTGATAATAAATGTTTCCAGTTTTGTGAAGCTTTTCACGACAAAGCAGAAAATTGATCAAGAAGATTCAAGTTCAATTACTACTCTAGGGCTTGATTCCTCCCTCCTTAAGGAAATACATAAATAAAAAAGAATAGTTTGTACCATCTCTTTCCTCAATTATAAAAAAAAAATAGTTAATTCCCATTTATCATGATAGATGACTTACAGGATGGAGAAAAGCAATCTCAAAATACTATTATAGAAAGCACAAAGTATTGAGATTTACTGAGCTTATTAATAGGAGTCTATTCTGATTTCAGGTATGTGGGTTTACAAAAACACCTGTTATGTGTTCCACTCAGAACTTTGAGGACTACATACTAAATACACACAACGTTTGGGCTAGTTTGTGATTCTCATGAGGCAACTACAACTACCAACTAGAAATCCTTGGGACCCAAGAGGACCAGCGGAAGGAGATACTCAGCCCTCAACATTATATGGCATCACAGAGTGAACATTCTCAGCACGTGATCTGAGCTACCAAAGCAAGGTGAGTCTTCACCTTCTCCTCAATAGCAAATAGAACCTGTTTGTGTATTAAATATATACATTTCACATGGGTTTACACCTGTAGAGGGGGCTGGTGAGCAAGTTCTTTTTAGAGACTGATAAACTGAGCAAGATGAGAGGTGGCATAAGTCCCTCCACGTACCGGTTTCTCTTGCTGCTTTCCAACTCCCGGAATCTGGATCTTTGGGACTGTCTCCTTATCATCTCTGGGGATCATTCAGCAAATTAGGAATACTGGTGTCAGGCACAGCTCTAACTTAAAAGTTGATCAAGGGGGTGATTTAGGTAGCTTTAATAGTGTCATTCACTTTTTAAAACAGTCACTCAAGAAAACATCTATGAAACAGTGGATGTTTTAAAAGCTCATAGAAGAGTGCCTGGAACATTATAAGTACCCAATAAATACTGTTGGGTATTTTTTATTGTTGTTATTATTATTATCACTGCTTGGCAGTCAGAGAATCAAAGGCAGATTTCAGAGACCTCAGCAAATAGAACAGGATATGTTACTATTTCCCCAAATTGCATAGTCAAGAACACTTTACAATAATAGACAATTCCTATTATGGTTCCCAACAGGACTTCCGACAGGAACACTGTGTTAGATTAGAGATGAGCAAACTTCTGCTATAAAAAGCCAGAGAGTAAAGGTCAAGAGACAGTGTCCCCAAGTTTTTGGATAATTGTTGTTGCTGAGAGACTAACAGTCTCTTTTTTACTTCACATTTAATAATGTAAACACCAGTCTTAATTGTAGGCATATAGAAACAGGTGGTGAGTGGATCTGACCCCACAGGCAGTTGCTTACTGACCCCATGCTTGAGAACCTCCAATGTGTCATACTTTTTATCCTAGGGAAGGCACACCACACATACATACTCATACATACACTTACATGTGAGTGTTTCAAATCTTTGTTATAAATAATTCTAAACATTAATAAGAAGAATATGATTTGCAGCCTTTCGATTTCACGAACACCTACGAACACTACTGAAAATATGGTAACGCTAGTACCTTAAAATATTCAGTTTGAAAACTGCCAGTTTAAATAAAACAAAAATAGACAAGCTTTTCTTGTTGTTTCTTTTATTCTCATAATAAAAGATTTGTTTTTAAAAACAAAAACATACATTTATTATTAATCAAATAATTAAATAACCTTTGAAAAATAGTAAGCTGATTCCTTCAGGTAAAGTCACCTGACCTCTGTGCCTCTTTACAGCCCCCAAGCCTTAAGGAGTTCCAAAAAACTTGAGTTGAGGAAATATTTCAAGAGGAGAGACTGGGATCAGGGCTCCAGAGCAAAGCTTTCAAAACTTTATGTACCTATCTTGCATGGTATATTTCCTCTGCCTTGAGAAATCAAAAAGAATTGCTGGAGTGGGTTTCCTTTCTCTTATTCTATTTAGGTTTATTGTTTATTCAACAAATATTTATTTCTAATTATACAAGAAATATTTATTTCTTGTATAATTAGAACCTAGCATAGTGTTTGACACATGGTAAAATGTAAATCAGCCTTTTTTTTGTTGTTCTTCTGCTTATGGAAGTTTGACAGACAAGAAGCAAGAGAGCAAATAACCCCTCTAAGAATTAGGATAAATTTTGATCTAAAGGAAACGAACAAGGTACAGTGCTAGCTGGCCACAGGGGAGGGGCCTCCTGAGGATAGAGCAGTTTGTGAAGGCTTCTGCTGGGAGCCAGCATTCAGATGGGCCCCTGAGGGCTGACAGGGAGCAGGCAGGAAACCCACATAGGGCAACTGTTCCAAAACAGAGAACAGCAGGAGCAGTTCAGAAGGACAATTTTCTGTGCTCAAGAAATTGTCAGAAAGTCATGTGGCCTGAGCAGAGTGAGCCAGAGGAAGAATGGCCTAAGATAGGATAAACAGAGCCTCCAGAACATGGAAATTGATTCAAATACAATTCGGAGAAATTTGAATATCATTCTAAAAGTAGTGGGGAATCACTGAAGAGCACTGAAGCCCCTTCGAGAGGTGTCATTGCAAAACACAATGAACTGATCAAAGCAATGAAAAGTCCATTTAAACACAGGTTTGTTCTTTTCTTTTTTTTTTAACATTAGTCTTTGTAGTAAAGTCTAATGAATGATATACTACTTAGAATAACTTGATTTTATTGTGGACTCTGTACGTGTATGAACACTCATGATTGACAATTCTGAAATCATTGCTCACACGCCTCACGAGGCTGTGTCGTAATTTTAGTAATCACCATGGTGATTTAACCACCCTTACCAAAGTGAAAAAGACATTGTCATCCCCTGTGATTTCTTGTGCTCTCAATACTGACAGTGTTAGGCAGGAGAAAACAGTCCCCAATTTAGAATCATCATGCAGATCTTAGCCCCTCTGGGAACCTAGGGTGTCGGTTGTTGTCACGCCTCCAGACATTAACATTAACTTTTTTGAGCAGACTTTTTCACTGTAATTATAATGACCACAAGCTGCTAGCATATAGCAGCATCTGGTCTTGATTATACAAGGCTATACAAGAATCCAGTTTCTCCTCCTCTTTGATGTGTTCCCAGGGTAAGATCATCTGTTCTCCCATTCAAGAAGTTTTTTTGGGTGCTGCTCTAGGTACAGAAAGTTGAGACTGAACGAAACAGAACCCCTATCTTCATGGAGCTTACATACTGGTTTGGCAGGAATTATATTTCTGCATAAATATACCACATTAAATGAACTAAC
>JAPYYJ010003062.1:0-12006 GCA_028533885.1 Nasua narica | reverse complement strand
GGGGGGGTGGGGAAGAGAAATGAAACAAGATGGGATGGGGAAGGAGACAAACCATAAGAGACTCCTACTAAACTCATGAAACAAACTAAGGGTTGCTGGAAGGTGGGGGGGGGTAGGGATATGGACATTGGGGAGGGTATGTGCTATGGCAAATGCTGTGAAATGTGTAAGCCTGATGATTCTCAGACGTGTACCCTGGGGTAAATAATACATTATATGTTAATAAAAAAATTAACAAACAAACAAACAAACAAAAAAAACCAAAGTACCTCTGTGCAATATGAATCTAAGGTACTATTACATTAAAAGTGCAAATGGTGTTTTAAAGATTATTATGGATATAATACTAAACAAAAACTATTTTTTAAAAGTTTTATTTATTTGTTTATTTGTTTATTTCTTTATTTGACAAAGCGAGAAAGAGAGAGAGAGAGATCACAAGTAGGCAGAGAGGCAGGCAGAGGGAGAGGGGGAAGTAGGCTCCCTGCTGAACAGAAAGCCCAATGTGGGGCTCTGTCCTAGGACCCTGAGATCATGACCTGAGCCAAAGTCAGCGGCTTTAACCCACTGAGCCACCCAGGCGCCCCTAAACAAAAATTGTAGTAATTGCTAGCAAATACCAGATGTAAACTTATCACCTCAGGGTTAAAATTTATTTCCCCATGTCTTAGCCAGATTTATCAGTACTTGATCATGACAGTAATGCTGAAATGTAAGATATGGATACACATAAACAAACTCAGGTAAGCAAGCAACTCTACAGTAGCACACACACAAAAAAATTGGGTACTGTGGGCCATTACTTATTGGAACATTCCAGAATTGGAGGGATTATATTTTAAAAATATAATATATACACATTTTAAAATGACCTTTATTAATGATTTTGTGGTTAAAGTTTGAAGGTGATAAATTTTCCCCACGTTCTAACCTTGAAATCAATGAAGAAACATGGAGCAGGAAATAAATACTTTACCTCACTTTTCATTTATGAAATAACTTGATCACAGATTCTCTTTTCTCCAGAAGCCATTTGGCTTCCCAGAGCCAAATAACAGACTTTCTCCTGTCATAACAAATGAAGAAGTATCCTCCTTAGGATTGTTTTAAGAGATCAATTCATCATTTATTTTTCTTCTTCTCTTCAAGTAAAAATTTTAGATGGTTCACTGATATAATAATAATAACAATGATAAAAATATTTATTAGAAAATTATTATATTAACACTTTCTATGGGTTAACCAGCTATTCTTATGTATTTTATTTCTGATAGTAGTACTATGGTTGGCAAAAAAAAAAAAATTAACCAGCACACCCTCTCATTCAGCCATATACGTACAAACAAAACAAAGCATACAACTTAATCTCACAAAAAATATTTTTTCCCTAAATGTTGCATTGAAGGATCCTCTTTTATTTGACATATTGACATTAGTTCTTATAGGACGTAGTCCTTTTTCTTTCTTCCTGATACTAGGACTGAAGCCATGTGTACACTGATCAAAAGAGAAGATTAAGCACCAGTCCAGTACACTTGGGAAAAACCCTTGAGAGCGAGGGAGGGGGCACAGATTTCAGTTCTCTCCTTGCCACTGACTTGCCATATGACACTAAGTTGCTAAGTTTCAAAGATGGAGCTCGATCTCTCACTCTAGGTGTATCTCCTTGTGTATAAAACATTGATAATACCCTCCCTGAACACTGCATTAGATTATAAAAATGCTCAACTGTAGTAGAAAGAAAACGGGACTATAGAGACCAAGTTTAAGGTGCCAATTATGCCTATTAGTTGAATAAACTATAAAATGCTTGATGTTCATTTTCTTCTTCTGCCAAATAAGTTGAACTAAACCTTTGAGGAGCTCTTATGCCTAATGCAAAATATATAACCCTCCCCCCAGCACACACAAATTTATTTCCACATGGTCTGTCTAATAATGAGAGATATTCTTGGTTTTTTCATAAAATCTGTAGGTTAATGTATGTTGTAATTGTACTTTAGAAATACGCAGATCACAGATGTAGTGAAAAAAAGGGGCACATGCACCCCAATGTTCATAGCAGCAATGTCCACAATAGCCAAACTGTGGAAGGAGCCAAGATGTCCTTCAACAGATGAATGGATAAAGAAGTGGTTCATATATATAATGGAGTATTATTCAGCCACCAGAAAGAATGAAGACCTACCTTTCGCATCAACATGGATGGAACTGGAAGGGATTATGCTAAGTGGAATAAATTAAGCAGAGAAAGACAATTATCATATGGTTTCACTGATATATGGAACATAAGGAATAGCACCTAGGACCATAGGGAAAGGTAGGGAAAACTGAATGGGAAGAAATCAGAGAGGGAGACAAACTAAAAGACTTTGGAGACTGGGAAACAGAGAGTTACAGAAGGGAGGTTGGGGGGGGTGGTGGGGTAGCCAGGTGATGAGTATTAAGGAGGGCACATGTTGTGATGAGCACTGGGTGTTATTTATATGCAACTAATGAATCATTGCAACCTACATCAAACACTAATGATGTACTATATGCTGGCTAACTGAACATAATAATAAAAAAGAAATACACAGATCAACATTGGTATAATATCTTATTGCTTAGAAAAAAATGTGAACTCTTCAGAATTTCAACTACTGGTAAGTATATGATATGGTGCAAAGAACATGGGAAATGGAAAAAAGCCCAAATTTAAATACTGTTTCTGTATTCACTTAACCTCCTCAACAACTTTTCTTCCCCTTAAAATGGACCCAAATGAGTACTCGACATTTTGGGGAGGATTTGGTGGAGTCACATTTGCAACAACTTTCTCAGGTAAAAGTACTTGGCTATTTAAGGTAACACTAGCTAATCTTACTTAATGTTTGACATGGATGGATGCCAGAAGCCTGTTTCTTATCTCCTTTTTCCTAGAATGAAATCCAGAGGAGCCATATGAACATAGAAGACTAGGAAATTCAAGCTGGATCAGGTTAAAAGTTCTGAGACTGGGATAAACCAGAGTGAATATAAGTCATCTCCCAGGGAGTAAAATACAGGGAAGCAGTGGACAATGTCCTCAAATTGAGTCATCTGTGAGAGCTGCTCATCCAATATATGACTTTGTTTTTTGCTTTCCTGTCTTAGTGTTATTTTAAAACTCTACAGGGACTTTTTCTCTCCATCTGGTGGGTGATGTGTGCTATACCATTTTAATACTGGTCTTCAATAAATCCAAAGCAGAGGGAATTTTAATGATGAGATGTGGAAGACAGATGCATTCACACAGAGATGGTGGCCACTTCCTTTTCTAAATTCAGGGTTGAGTTTTGTGCTGTGATCAGCTCTGGTGAGCATGAAGTGTATGTTAGGGGACTCTTCTATCTTGCCTGGGAAGATGGTTTCTCCAATGATTACTGTGTACCATGTTAAAGCTTGACAGGCAGGTAAACTGAAATCATTTAAGACGCTGTGACTGGCTCTCATGTATCCATTTTAGAAACCTCGAATTCTTGGGAACACTCTTTCTTAGCTGTGAGAGACTTCCCGTGGACAACTTAAGTACCATGAGTGAAGAAAAGCCCTCTCTGCAGCAGTGATATGCATTATCTGGAAACTGACAACTGGGAAATTCAGGCTGAATCATTATAAGACCGCAGAGAGTGACTTGAGTTTATTGAATGCCGTGTCTTTAAACGGTGACAAGGCACGTAAAGGCCATTGGTTAACCTGTAGTGTTCAAAGGCTTGAACTCCATTTTAAAATCTGTCTTGTTGCTCTCAATTCAGTAAGAGGTTATCAAATACTTAACATACCAACAGTATCACTAAAGAACCAAACAGTCCATTCTCAGGAACTACAGGACATCTCAGAAGCCTATCTGTGCAGCTATCTGGTGAAAATTCTATATTTGGCTAAATGGAATTGGAGTGAAATATAAAATGAGGAAGCAACCAAAAGATAATAAAGGACAGATGGTAACATATTTTTTGTGAATATCTAGTTTTTTAATGTTTTGGTTTAACAAATAGTTTAAAAAAACAAAAACAAAAACAAAAACCCCAAACAAACAGTTGTAGAAGTAAGAGCTACTCTTACTTAATGTTTTTCTTCCCTATAGACTCAGCTCTCCTTGTGAGGAAAGATCATGTTCAATTTTCATTAGCCAGCGTACCAATACCTAGTACAGTGTTCTGCACAGAGTTGACTCACAATAAACATTTGTGTAGTGAAAGAATGCTGCTAGGCCTCCTTTTTTTTTTAGGGTCCCCTAGCGCATTGTATTTAGCACTTTCAAGTACCTATAATTGTATAGTATTTTGAAGAACTACACCAGAAGACTAACTTATCATAGTGACATTGGACTGTGGACTAATGAACACTTTTTTGGGCACTATTTTGTAATAAGTCATGGTCTATGATTTAGAAGTATTGCTTATCTAAACTACAATGACTTCTATGTTTCTAAATCCTGTTTTAGGAAGCTATAAATGCAGCAAAAGGTCTTAATTTGTTTTAATTTAAGTCTTGCTAATTTGGAGCATTCATTCATAAGTTAATGAATGTTTTTTTCTCCAGCTTGAAATATGGGTGCCTTACAAAAATTGTACATTTTTAAGATGTACCAGAGGACATTTTGATACAGGTATACACTGGGAAATGATTACCACAATCAAGCTAATTAACATACCCATCACCACACATAGATGCATTTTGTGTGTATGCATCTGTGTATGGTGAGAACACTTGGCACCTACTCTTTTAGCCAATTTCATGTATAAAGTGCATCATTAGTTATGGACACCATAATGTAAGGTATCCAGAACTTATTCATCTCATAACGGAGAGCTTGTACACTTTGACCAACATCTCCCCATATCATCTACTCTCAGGGCCTGGTAACTACAGTCTACTCTCTTGTTTCTATGAGTTTGGCTTTTTTTTTTACATTCTATGGACGAGTGAAATTGTGTTTAGTAAGTGTTATAGGTGTTGGATACAGGAGATGTGATAATAAATAAAAGTCTCCACTCCAAGGAACTCAAAGTTTATAAAATTAAAAAAATATATAGCAACCCCAAATAACACTTGGATGTTGCTCATGATGTGTCAGGCACTTCAGGAAGAAATTTACAGAGATATCTCACTTAGCAGTCATAAAATCTTATGATGTAGGAAGTATTATTCTGATCACTTTACAGAGACATATATGTATTTATACCATATAAATATTACATGCAATAACACAGCAGTAAATATACACAGTATTCTAGTGTGTGTTCTATCATAGATACTTGTGAACTCAGGCAAGACTTGCTTTATAATGTGAAATGTTGCCTCTGTCATAACAGATGACTCAGAGTTTGCCAAGCACAGAACTAGAGTAGAAAAGATGGTGTTTCTGGAAAAGAAAACATAAACTACAAATATACTGAGGTTTGCGTCTGCATCAGCATCAGTACTGTTATCATCATCGTACCAGAACTAATATTTATGGAGCTATTACTCTATTCCAGGTGAGTCCCTAAATTTTTAATTAACCCCTTTAAAAGCCATTTATGAAGTGAATACCATATTTATCACAATTTTACAGATAAAGAATTGAAGACATGAAAAGAGTATCCAACATCACATCATAAATAGATGGCAAAGCAAAATTTTACTAAGATGTCCTCTCCCTAGAGCTAAGCCCACACTCTCAACCTTTAAATATGCCCATTTTCACAAGGAATGTGATGTATATATAGGAAATAGCAAATCATTAATATGGTTGTAATGTTTAGGTAATCGTAGGAGATAAAGGGTATAAAAGTCTTAGACCATACTATCTATGTAATGCCAATATATGTAGATTTGCGGAAGAACTGAGTTACTGATAATTGCGTGAAATGACTTGTTTTCAATTAGTCAATTTCTGTAGAGTTGACTTAGGTAATGAAGACATTTTCAGGAAAGTATGATAGTCTAAGCCAAGCAGGATGAGAGCTTAAACCGAAGGAATGGGAATGGGAATAGAAAAAGAAGAAGAAATTCAAAACAATAAATTAAAGATATAGTACAGCAAATGTGATCATCAGTTCATGTCAAGGAGTTAGGGAAACAAACATTGTGCTGAAACAAATATTCCAGTGAGATGAGTATAACTTTCATCAACTAATCCATTTTTCTTCAGAAGGATATTACAAATGTTTAGTTTCTTGTGTGTAAACAGTTTATTACAGACATTTTATGCTTTTATGGAAAACTCATTTTTTAATTTAAACTTATAATATAGCTGAAACATTCTTTTAAGGATGAAAAATCCATGTAGTGTTGCTGTAATTTCTTTCATTGGGTTTGATCCTCTTGTGTTTAATTTGGAGAAGTACTATATATATATATATATATATATATATATATATATATATATATATATATATTTTAAAGATTTTTATTTATTTTTATTTGACAGAGAGAGAGGGACAGAGAGAGAGAAAGCACACAGGGGGAGCTGTAGGCAGAGGAAGAGGGAGAAGCAGACTCTCCGCTGAGCAGAGAGCCCGATGTGGGGCTCCATCCCAGGACCCCGGGATCACGACCTGAGCCGAAGGCAGATGCTTAACTGAATGAGCCACCCAGGCGCTCCCAGAAGTACTATAGTAAATGAATCACTATAAAGTTGTCTCTTTTCCCTGTCTCGGTATGTAAATAACAATTGCATCATCAGTTTATTTTTGTTTTCGTTATCTTTGTAAATCTGAAAGGGACTTATATTTACCATATAAGATTATTGTGTATTTTCCTTCCTTAGTTTGTCATATCTCTTCGGTCTCTTCTGCGACAGTCTTATTTTATTTGCATTGAAAACCTTGATTCCTTTTAAGTGTCCTGACTACTTTCTTTGCACAATGTCTACCTATTTGGGTTAGTCTGATGTCTTATGCTTAAATTCAGGTAATGCATTTTGGGCTAAATTGCCATGGGGGTGATGAGATACCCTTTTTGATGCATAACATCAGGGGGTACATGATGTTGAAATTGCTTTTTTATGATGTTAACTTTGATCACTTATTTAAGATAAGTTGTAAAAGTCAGGTTTCTCCCCTATAAAGTGACAATTTCTCTTTTTACAGTCAACGAGTTTATTGGAGAAAAAACTTTAAAGCTGCATACAAACATTTTTTTTTCTCATAATGTTTGCTTACTAATTTTGGTATTCATTGATGAACTTGGTGTTTGCCACACAACTTCCTGTGTTCCTCCTACATGTGTTAACTCTAATTCTAATGTAAATGATGCTGTCCTTTTACCTCATTTATTAATTAAATTGCTTGTATCACTACAGACTTATTTATTTTATTCAGTGGGTTTTAATCTATTAATAAACTTTTTTATTTTGATTAGATTGCCCCAGACCTGACCACTGGCTTCTCTGTAATCTCAGCATGGCTCCATCAAATTTTAAGTACCTCCTTACTTTCTGGCACAGGATATTTAGACTCATATTGTACTTTTTTTCTGCCCAACTCTGTAATCTGTCCATTTTCCCAAGGTGTTCTCCCACTTTTTATGTAATAGTGATATTTACAAACCAAAACTGAGTGTTCTCTTTTACCACTGGGCTGTCATTGTTTCTATACCTCCCAAAGGACATAGCCAGAAAATACATGCATTATCCATGTACAAATACACACATTTATCCTATTTACACACATATTTTTACTATTTCTAGGCCTATATTTAGATCTGTTATTCTCACAATTCTGATTCTAATCCAACACCAAAAGTTTCATTCTAGTCTTTTCCCTTTCCTTATTTTTAAATTCTTTCTTGGATATAGTAAGTTTTACACAATTCACGTTTGTTCCAACCTAGAATACACATAGTTTCAGAATTAACACACAGTCCTGTGAAAAACAAATTTACCAAAGAGTACAGTATTTGTGTATAGTTATTTTGCATTTCTGTCAAAATCTTGTTTCTAGAATTAACTTTATTCCACACTATCTAGTGAGGTTTCGCTAGACATGCAAATATATGCATCTGTAATACATTTAAGATTATTTATTGTCACTAGTATTCCAATTTATCTTCCACCCACCCCCTGGTTGATTTTAAATTATTTATTTTGGGGGTATACAAAGTATTTCTATAGTTTGAAAAGTAAAAATATGCAGACATTTATCCTTACAGAAGCATCACTTCTCCCACAGCTTGTAACCTGTTTCCCTTCCCATTTCTTTTATCCCATTCCATTCTATGCCCTGTAATTAACATACCTCTTCAGTTTCTTGGTTTTCTTACTTTTTTCCTATATGTTTTTTCTTTCTTTCTTTTTGCACACATGTATATTATCAAATATGTACTTCTTTCTGACTTGAAAGTAAACATTATAGATAATATTTTGCACATTTTTTCATTTAACATATATGCTAAAAATCATTCATGGGAGGTCACAATCTTTCTCCTTCATTTTTTTTTTTTAGATTTTACTTATTTATTTAGATCAAGAGCACACGCAAACAGGGGGAAGGGCAGAGGGAGAAGGAGAGAATTTCAAGCAGACTCTACACTGAGCACAGAGCCTGACACAGGGCTTGATCCCATGACCCTGAGACCATTACCTGAGCCAAAATCAAGAGTCAATTAATTTAACCAACAGAGCCATCAAGGCATCTCCTTCATTTTTATAGCTACGTTATCATTCCATTGTGTAAATATAACATAGTTTACTCAATCACTTTCATATGTACGACATTCAGGCTGTGTCAAATATTTTGCAACTACAGACATTTGTACACTGTTGGAGAAAGTTATTGAAAGGGTCTGACCACTGGTTGATCCTGGAAATGGACCTGAGAATTAGAGGCTCCTCATTCCCTCCCTTGTCCTTGTAATGTGCTTTCTACCCAACATTTGCTCAGTAGGAGCTGTTTCAAGCCTTGAGAGAGTAATATGTTGTTGAGACCACCTGGGTTGTGTATGTGCCTAAACCCCATTAAGGTCTGTATTTAAACTTTTAAGATTCTGGTGGGTGGATGCAGAGATTTACTCATCTTGAGACCATCCAAAGCAAGCCTAATATTTAAGTTCCCTTGCATATTAAATCTGCCACCTATCAGTCTGGAGTGGTCTGCCTCTCTCTTGGTCTTTTCTAGCCCTCTATGTACAAGAGCTGGTTTGCAAATCAACATGCACATATATGAGTTTTTATCATTGAATCTTCAGGATATGCTTCTAGAAGTGGGATTGCTGGGCCAAATGGCAAATGTATATGTAGTTTCCAAATTTCTCACCAGAAGGATTGCGATAGTTGTATTCTACCAGCAATGTGTAAGAATGCCTGTTTCTCCATAGCATTCATCTGAATATGTGGTCACTTTTAATTTTTACCCATTTGATATGTAAAAAATTGGTGTTTCAATAACTTTCTGGTTTGCATTCTTTAACTGTGAGTTTGAATGATTTTTCCTATGCTTCAGGACCATTTTATTTCCTTTTTTATGTGAATTGTGTATTCATGAGTTTTCTCATGTTTTAATCATGCTTTTGTCCTTTACTCCTCATTTTTTTGTGTGTGGAATATTTTGCAAGAATTTTCTCCTTTTGCCAGTTGTCTTTTCACTTAGTTTAAAGCTTTTTTTCTGGCCATGCAATTAAACAAATTACATATTTATATGTATCTAATTTTATTGCCTCTGGAATTCAAGTTTAGAAAGACTTTTTCTACTCATATATTTTTCTAGGGCTTTTATGATTTTGATTTCTAATATTTGGATCTCTGACACATTTTAAATTTATTTTTATATATGATATACGAAAGGTAATATTTCAGATTACAGGAACAAGTATTGAAACAGGCAATGCCTAGACAATTGAGTAACCTTTTATAAAAAGATAAAATTAGATACCTGCCTCATACAATTGAAACTAGTTCATGGATCAGTACTATACTATTTTAATTATAGATTCTTTGTGGTATGTCTTAATATCCGGTTTATGTGTTTTAATATCCTCGTTTTTAGTTTTTGTTTTTCAGTCTCTTGCTGGCTATTCTTGCTTATGTGCTTACCTATGTGAACTTTTCAACCATCTTATCTACCTGCACATAAAATCTTTATTTTAAAAATATTGGATTAAAATTATTAATCAACATAGGGAGAAGTGATATTTTCTTAATATGATTCATTCCTACTAAGATAGAAGGAAGTTTTACTATTTGTTAAGGTCTACTTTTGGTTCCTTCAGGAATACTTTCAAGTTTTTCACATTTAGGTTTTGCTTATAATTCATCTACTTCATGGAACCAATCAATATTTCCTTTGTAACCAATTATACGACCATTTTCTGTAAGTGTTGCATGAATACACAAGAAGAGGTTGTGTTCTTTCTCACAGAGGCATAAAGTTTGATGTGTCCATAATATCTGTTCAATTTATATTATTCAGGCTACTTATTACTTTATCTGATCTCAAGAGTGTTAGTGAATAATGCTTTCATATTTTTCCCACTCATCTTGTCCATCTCTTAAATATTAACATTTCTAACTCTTTTGCCTTAGATTTATCTCTTATGTACATAGTTGGACCTTGCTTTGTCAGTCAAATGGAAACATATGTTTTTCAATGGGTATATTATGCCCTTTCACATTTATTTGCACCGATATGTTTCATCTCAGCTCTACCATAATATTTTGCAATTCTGTGCATTGTGTTATATTTTCTCTGTTTCTCTAGAAAATGCATATTCTTTACTCCTTAGTTCACAAATATTTTGGGGGATATTTAGGGAATTTAGCATTTGTATTCTAGTGCCAACCTCTGTATTTATACCTTTTAAAAAAATAATGTCCTGAGTTCCTTGCTATCTTATTGAATGTTATACAAGCTGCTTTGCCAGTTTCTAATGTAATCATTTAACTTCTACGTATTAACTAATCAATGCGTTTATTCTCCTTTTTCCTTTCTCTCTCCCTCTCTTTTTATTTTTTCTTTTATGACTTCTACTTTACCACGACATATTATATATTTTACATATAATGAATTGTAGACACCAACTCCTCCAAGGAAACTTGCCAAGGATACTCTACTGGCAGGTATACTTACCGTATCTGAAATTTCTTATTAATTTCTTGTTATTTTTTAAAGATTTTTTACTTATTTATTTATTTGACAGAGAGATCACAAGGAGGCAGAAAGGCAGGCAGAGAGAGAGGGAGAAGCAGGCTCCCTGCTGAGCAGAGAGCCCCATGGGGGCTCGATCCCAGGACCTTGAGATCATGACCTGAGCTGAAGGCAGAGGCTTTAATCCACTGAGCCACCCAGGCACTCCTATTTCTTGTTATTTTTTAACTTTAAAGGTGTTTTTCGCTAATTGAAATCTAATCTTTTCCATAAAACCTTGTATTCTTTATATAATACTTCTTTACATATGTCATAATAGACTGATACTACTGTATGAACACAGGCCGTATCATCTGTATCCCCAGATCACTTCAATAATTGTTTAGTATAATCGATATTAGTAGTAACTTTTACAAAGACTGTAAGAGTATTCTGAAACACTTCCACTAAAAGTGAGTAGTATTTTACCCATCCTCTACTGTTTTTTTCATTTTTAATCCTGGTTATTGCCTCTTACCTTACCAAATGCATTTTGTGAATTCCAGTTTCAAGGTTTCACTAAATAAGACATATTTCAGTTACTGGTTCTAAAACCAAATTATAATTTTGTTAACTAACTCCTTATAAAAATGGCATACTGAAAAGAAGCTTTTGAGATGAGACTCTGCTTCTAAAATTTATGTTTTAGAGACTTTGGAGGAAAGTAATTTCTAGGGTTTTTTTTTTTAAACCATAAAGACTGAAATGAGAACACTTGTGATAGTTCTTTAATTTTACATTTTTATGCTCCTACATATTTCTTTGGATATTCCAGTCCACAGATACCAAACTCATTTTCACTGTCAAGATACATTTTATCTCTCTTGTCTCAAATTCCTCATTTACAAAGTAGAGATGATGGGAATACCTGCCCCCC
>JAPYYJ010003061.1:0-12007 GCA_028533885.1 Nasua narica | reverse complement strand
GAATGCATGAATGAATTAATGACCTCAGGGACCAAGGAAGTCGTATAAAACCAGATGATGTCAGGAGATTAGATAGACTACGAAAAGTGGAGGAAACATGCTCCGTTCCCCCAGATTCTGGGTGTGCACGGCATCCCCTGGCCTCCCTCGGGGCAGGGCAAGGGCCCTGCTACCGCCCCTCTGTGGCCCCCCAGGTTTGTGATCCCATTTCCCTCCCGCAGATCTTGACGGTGTCTGGACCACCTGAAGGAGGGACTCGAGTGACCATCCATGGCGTGAACCTGGGCCTGGACTTCTCTGAGATCGCTCACCACGTGCAGGTGGCTGGGGTGCCCTGCACCCCCCTGCCGGGGGATTACATCATCGCTGAGCAGTGAGTCCAGCGCGCTCTGGCCCCGCCCTCCCCCCCCCCCCCCCAGTGCTGCTTCAGGGTGGGGACTCTCCGTTTCCCTTCTCTGGGACTTCTCCAGGATTCCCTCCCATCCTTCTCCTCCCGCGGACCCTGCCCCCAGAAGCCTGCCCAGGGCCCTCTTCTACCCCACCTCCTCTCCCGAAGGCTCCTATCCTTGGCGATTCCCTGTTCCCCGGCTCCTGAGGCCCCGGAACTCCCGGCACAACGCTGCCCCTCATTCCTTCTTCACCTGGCGAGTGATGACTGAGCCCAGTTCCCACCAGCCGAGGCCCCTCCCCTGCCAGCCCCCATTGGAATGCATCCCGCACGGTGGGCTGCGGGCAACCATTTGTTTGGCTTGTGGGGCTCTGACAGCAGCTTAATCCGAGCAGGGCCGCCGCCGGAGCAAATTCATTTATTTCACTAAGGGAAATGTCAGCTGGAAATTAGAAAATAGGCGTGTAGCAGCGGACAGGCGAACGGGGCTCCAGGAGTGACATATGTTCCAATTTGGGGCGTTCATTTGGCAGCGGCAACCGCTGTGGAGTCGGTGGGCAAGAGCTTGGGCTCAAAGCTGGGGGCGGGAGTTTGGCGGGAGGGAGGCTTCCTACCCAACAAGAGACAGTGAGGGGGAGCAGCCAGATCATTCTGCAGGATTTTTCAGGTCAAGTGGGGTCAGGTCACCCTGGTTCCATTGAGAACACAGCTGGGCCAGGGGTGCTAGGAGCACTCTTGAGAGCAGGGCTTGTGGGAGGAGCTTCTCTCCCTAGCTCCACCCCCAGAGCCCTAGGCCCCGCCCCCTGATGTCCCAAGAGCCGGCCTCCTGTAACAACCAGAAAAATGACATCACTTTATCTTCTGTCAGTACTTGCACTTTCTCATCCATTATCTCACCTTAATTGGGAAGGACTCTGAGAGATAGATGTTGCTATCGCCCTTTACAAAGCAGGAGAAAGCCAAAGGCTTGGAGAAGTGAAAGCACTTCCCCAGTCCACTCCAGGCACAAGGGGCCGAGACAGAGTGGGAACCGGAGGCCCCTGACTTCTCCAGGTCTCTCCATCTCCTAAGAGCGATGGGGCGAGGCTCCTGGACAAGAGTAGTCTGAAGATCCCATGATCCATTAGCGAGTGGCCTCTGGGGTCAGGGCCCATGATTCGGACATGGCCCAGAGCGGGGGCAGAGTCAGAGGAGTGAATTCCCAGACTCTGAGGGCCCCATGGAGGTCTGCTCGCCCCCACGGTGGTGACAAGAAGGAGAAGTTCTGATCCTTCAGACCAAATGCTCCCCTGACAACCTTATCCCTGCAAGGACTGAATCTTAGAGGAAAGACTGGCTGGGTCTCCAGCAAGGAGATGAGAGAGAGGGGAAGGGAGTTGACAGCCGTGCTTCGGAGCCAGAAGAGGAGGTGAAACCATGGGGCAGGAGGCAGGACAGCTTGCAGAGTTCTTCTGGGTCAGCACCCTGCCCGGCTGGGCTAGACATTGGTCCCACTGACCCCGAATCCACCTTGGCCTCGAGGACCTGCCTTGAGCCTCTGGACACAGAGGCCAAGTTTCCAACTTGGTGAGATGCCACAGGACTCCAGAGGAAAGGGTCTGGGGCACCACCAGGTAAGGCTTTGAGCCGAGAACTACAAACTCGAGCAGCTGGACATGGAGATCTCGTGAGATTGGGAATTGGAAGGTGGTCTGAGTCCCATCTGCTCTACCCACCAGCCGTGAGACCTCAGCAAACTGTCCCATCTCTCCGGCCTTCATCAGCCGGTTGGAAATCACGATTCCTACTGCACAGGTGTTGGGAGACTCTCAGTAAGATGGGGAAATGGGCACTATGGTGTGCGCCTTAGGAATGTGAGGCAATATTCTGTCTCTGAAATCAAAAGCACCACCCTCACTCAGGGCCATGGGGGAGGAAGTGCCGAGACACAAGACAAGTGAGGATGCGAGGGGAGCCCAGGGAGGAGACTGGTCACCAGGGGTCCCTGCTGAGGCCGGTGGCTGGGCACCCTAGAAAACCTCCACCGCCTTCTTCTGGGGCTGGGGCGGGCAGGAGGGAGCAGGCCCTCTCCGCACCTCGGCTGGGGCAGCCCTGCTTCCCAGCCGTGCCAGGCTCATTACCACTCTGGAGGTTTCGGAGTTTGTGAACATCGTTAAAGCCTCCATCCCAGGCAGCGAGCAGCAGGCGCAATCGTTACAGATGTCTGGGCGAGATGAATTTGGCTAAACGGGCCAGTGCTGTGTCCCGGGTGCGGGCAGGATTAGCGGGCACAGTAATGGCTCACCATATGCTTGTGCCACGCCATCTATCACTCGGCAATTAGGTTAATGTTGGTTAAAGGGCCCCACTTAATCCTGCAATCAGCACCCCACCGGTGTGTGGAGGGCCGGCTGATTCCATCACAGGACACGTTCTGGGTGATAAGATGCAGGTGGAGGCTGAAAGTCTGCCCCTCTGGGGACAGGGACTCTGCGAGGCTGACTCCACCGGGGTCCTCGGACCCCTTGCCGTCCCCTGCTCTCAGTTGGGAGCCTCCTCTGCTGCACCTGTGCCTCCTCTGCTGCACCTGTGCACCTCTGCTGCACCTGTGCACCCAGTCCTGGCCGGCTGGACTTTCCACGCCTGTGCTCCCACCCCAGGAGGGTGCACTCATGGAGAGAAAGGCACCATCTCTGCCGGGCCGTGGGGGGTGGTGCGCTATGGGGTTGAGGGCCCTGGACTAAGGCCCGGGAGCTCGGCTGTTGGTGAGTCGGGCGACTTCGTTGCTCCCAGATTCTCAAATGTCTCATCTGGAGAATGGAGAAATGGAGAAATCGATCTCTACAATTGCATCTATGGTCCTCGGGATGTCAGAGCAGTAAACTCTGTGCCCCGTGGAACTGCCACTCCTACCATTAGCGAGCCTGGGGGTGTCACAAATGTGTCTCCGGAAGCTCCCTCTCAACCAGGAAGGAGTTGAACCTCCAAATGCTAAGGCTGGATGGTTATTAGTCAGGCTCCTCATTCTGCAAAGAAAAAGTTTAGGCATCCCCAGCTATGGTCTCCTTATGATATGTAGGGAGCCTGGAGCTACCAGACATATCAGGAGGAGGCTGGGAAGGCAGGAGACCCCCCAGAAATCCAACCGCAGGAACCTCGCTGACTTGTAAGGCTTGAAGGAGGCAGCGGTGCACACAGCGCAGGACAGAAAGGCCAAAGGCACAAGCTTGGCAGCCAGGCTGCCCTGGATTTGAATCACGGCCATTGTGATCGTGGATGAGTCACTTAGCCTCTCTGGGCCCGAGGGTCATTGCCCATAAAACGGAAATGATAAGACGCGCCCTGGAGGAGAGCCTGAGATGCCACGAGACCCTGTCTTGTGCAGTGCCTGCCCCGATCATGGCTCCGTAAATTGTCACTCTTATTCTTATTACGGTACTGAATCTGCCTTGGCCCAACTCTTATCCCTCCATATAAGCCTTTCTACTCCCCGCTGCTGCCCTTGCTTCTTCCTTTACCTTCCTCTCTCCCTGAGCTCCGACAACAAATGCCTACGATGGATGCACTCGAGGATGCCTCTCCATCCTTCCGCACAAGCACCACGTCCCAGGAATGAAAGGAAGAAGGGTTAGAGGCCATTGGGGTTCTTCTACGTGCTTCTTAGGATTCTCACCCAGTTCTTCCCTTCCAACCCAGACCCTTTCCCAAGGCCCACAGCTACCCACTGCCCGCTCCCCACCGCAGGACGAAATTAAACCTCGGGGAGAGGAGGTGGGGAGAGGTGTCAGGTGCAGTGCCGAGGAAGGAAGCACACACACCTCACTGCGGCCCAGCCTCTGCTCCCCTGGGTCATGCCCTCCCAGGTGGGGCCTTCAGAGCCAAGGACGGGCACTCAGCCTTGGACATTTGGGCCATGCTCATGTCACCCATCCCTCTTCTCCCAGGTCCTTGATATGGAAAAGCTTATCTTTTGGGACATGAGCCCTGAGTGAGAAAATGTTCTAGAAGAGACGGTGCGCCAAATGGCTTCAGGCCCTTGTTCACTCCCTGCAGAGACAGCTGAATAGGCCCTTCAAGGCCTTGTCCTCTTCTAGATGGACTCCTGGGCCCAAGGAAGAAAAAAGATGCCCCCAACATTCATATATTTTCCTATGTCCTCTCTCCAGGATGTCAAACCTCTCATGATTTCCTCCTCCTTTCTTCTGCAGGGTGACTCTAGCACAGAGTAGGGGGAGAGGGAGTGAGGGACAAGAGGGCCCTGGTTAGAAGAGAGAGAGACCGATTTATGTGCTCCCCTTCTTATTTGTCCTCCTCTTCCCCTGCAGCAGATGACGGAGTCTCCTCTCAAGCCCCTTGGGAACAGGGGATGGTTTGCAGGCTGTCGGGGACCCCACACAGGGACAGGCGCTAGGGCCCAGGAAACAGGATGAGAGATTTGTGACTCCAAGCAGGTAGCAGCATGAAAATAACCACACGCAGTACCTTAAATTAAGCTTCTCAAATGCTCTGCTAATGAGGTTTAAGAGGACAGTTACGTGTAAAATACTAATGGATCATCACAATCGTCTTTACTCTGGGTTTGTAATTAATTTATTTATTCACAGAGAAAGGGAAGGGGAAGTATCCTTCCGTGTGCATTCAATACTTCCTTGTTGAATCTAATATGCTAAACATAATAAGACAGATATTGCATGTTAAGTCAATATCCACCAGGAGTTAAAGCACTTATTTGGGATTAACTGCTATGAAGGAGGCGGAAATCTGCGTGGCATGCCGTGTGTGCGAGCATGCGGAGTATTTGTTTAATGCAAGTTTTATTACATCGAAATGAAATCTCTGTTTAGTTACCTCCCCTCCTAAAGAAGCTGGGGAGATAAGCAGCGCCTGGTTAAACACCGACCTTCCCCACAGTGCCAGGGTAATGCTTGGGATTAGTGTGCTGGGCTCTGTTTTCCTGACTTCCCACTAAGCAGACTTGCCAGGGGCACCGGGCTGCTCGGAACTCTCACATGTGTTGGGAGGAAAAGCAAAGTCCATTCTCCTGTCCCCAGCTTCCTTTTTTTGCTGAGCCTGGTGGGGCCCTTTCCCATCCTCCCCATGCCTTCTAATTCCAGGCAAGAGGAACCCCCAAGAACCCGATTTCTTCGGTCTCTCCCTTATCCTCCAGCTTCCCACCCTTTCTAGAAGGCTGCTGTGGCCAAGGCAACCAGCGTCTAAATGTGCTTGCTGTAACTGATCTCAGGCACCAGGGAAGTCATCACGGGGGGTATCGATCTGCGCTTCATGAGAGAGAACTCGGCTGCACACCCTCTTCCCTCCAGCTACCCAGCCTCTTAATGGGAGACGTGCCTTCCAACCCCACGGCTGGCTCACTGCCTCGCCCACCGGCCTAGTGCACTCAGACCTTGATTAAGTGGGAGTCCAATGTCAAATGCTGTCCTAATGAACTCATCCACCACCCGCCCCCTCGCCTGCTGCTGCTGCTGCCGCCAGACTCCACTCCTTCCTTGGGCTGGGGGCTCCCGTTTTGGGCGCTCACTACCTCACCAGATTATCTATTCCCTTTTTAAAACTCCCCATAGGAAACAAACCACAATGGAATCGACTTGGCAAATAGACCCTCCCTCCCTCCCTTTGGGAGAGTTGCGACTTGGGCTTGTCACACAGGAAAGAACACTCACTAAATCCCCGCCCCTAGGTCTCTCTGTTGGACTCTGGGTTTTATTTGACAAAGACTGGGTAGCTGCCCAGCACTAGGTCCTGCACTTGGCACTGGGAAGGCAGGTTTACTCAGAGAATGAGGCAACATAGCGTCTGGAGGCACACCGGGCTTTGGAGGTGATCTCATTCAGCCTCTCACTGAGGCTGATGACAGGCTGAAACCCAGAGAGGGAAAGCACTTTACCTGGGGTCACACAGCTAGACAGGTGAGCACGCTGAGTCTTGGTATAGCCTCGTGTGACGGTGTGAAGAGTCCTCCAACGGGACGAGGGTGAGCAGTGCGGGCTGGGAGGACGGTCTGGCCAGGCCTCTCACGGGAAGCTGTGCTCTCTCCTCAGGATCGTCTGTGAGATGGGCCATGCCCTGGTGGGAACTACCTCTGGGCCCGTGCGCCTGTGCATCGGCGAGTGTAAGCCTGAGTTCATGACCAAGTCCCACCAACAGTACACCTTTGTGGTGAGTGTTGGGTCCTGCACGGGGCTGTGAGCTCCCAGCAGAGGCCCACGTCCGCTCCAGACGTGTCCCAGGAACTCCCACACCCCTCTCCCAAACCAGGGGTAGGACGGATGTGTGACTAACAGTGCCCTTCGAGTCCCAGAGAGCCGCAGGCCGCGGTGCTAAATAAGGCAAAATCAGGCCTTCCTTAGAAAGTGGATCCTACCCATAGGGCAGGCAGGGGCTGCCCCTCGTCCTGCCAGTGTGACATCTTAGTCTCATTCCAGCCTAATGAGGACAGATCGCCTGAGGGACCTAATTAAAAAGGTCTAAATTTATCCACATGCTTTGTTTTCTGCCAAGGATATTGTAAGTGGGAGTTTAGAACCCACAGGGACGCGTGTCAGAGGCAGGCCCGTGGGATCCTGTGGACACGTGAGTTACCCTGAGTGTTGGGCCGTTATGCTCACAGATGCACATTCTCACCTTCTCCCACCCAGAAAACGTCTAGTCCCACTCAGGGCGGCGGGCGGTAGAATCACAAAGGCTTTCTCTGAGGCCTGAAGGCCAGCGCGATCTTCCTGCTGAATCACTAGCGTGCTTCTGGGGATCTTCCCACCAAATCACTAACATGCCCCTGGGGCCCCGGAGCCCCTCCTCTGACCCTTACCCGTATCACCACATTGAGTCGCTCATCAACAAGTGTTGCCACCAGCCGATGGGGTCAAACCAGCCTTGCTAAGAGATTTGAAAAATCATTAGACCACAAAATTTTATTCTCTCTAAAGCATTTTACCACTTGCTCTAGGTTTGCCAGACTCTGCCTTCTTAACTTGGCATCTCTGCCCTTTTTAGCCTACTGCTCTTTTTCTCGGGCTGGAGAGCACTGCAGCCTGCCCGGTCTCCAACGCAGGACAGACAGAGTCTCAGGTGGAGACAGAATGTCCCAGCTGAGAGCAGCCTTAGAGATCATCGAGCCCCCCCCTCCTCAACATGGGAGCAAACAAAAGCCCAAAATGACCCAGAAACTTGCTTCAGGGCCCATGGACAGTGAACGGCTAGTGCAGTCATAGCTGCTCAGTTAAACGCACCTTCCACTCCCCTGTCCTCCAGGCGGGAGCACTCCCTTCTGATTCGGGTCAGCTGCCCGATGCACTAGAGACCAGATGACATTTCTTTCAATGTTACAGTTTAGTGAGTTTACTACAAGTCCTGGCCATCCTGCTGATGAAGTTTGGGGAGGCCATGTCAAACGTTCACGGACAGCCCTGTGCATCAGGCCCCGTGCGGCGCCCCTCACGCGCTTCAGAGGGGACAGGATGTGTGTGTGGGCCATTAACGGAAGACTCAAGCCCCTTGGTGGGCCAATCTAGACAAGGATGCTTTAGTCAGCCTTATCGATTTTGTGCCAAAAAAACCAGTGCAGGCTCTAGATAGAGAAGCATTTTCAAATTGCTCTCAATTTGTAAACTAATTGATAGATTAGTCCGTGTTACCTCTGCCTTCCCATCAGTGTTACGAGCACGGGATTCCCCAGGGAGTTAATTATTTCTCAAATGTGGTCCTTCTGCCTTCCCTGGACATGCCAGAGCCTCTTCCTAGAAACAGTCTCGGCTCCAGGAGAAGAGATTAGGAAGAGCAGGAAAAGTACCTGTACCCCGAGTGCAGACACGGTCCCTCCTTTGGTCCTTACATCTAGCCTGGGTCTGTCACTTTGGGCAAAACCCAAGCTGTGACCATTTCTCTGCTTCTTTCCAAAGAACCCTTCCGTGCTGTCACTCAGCCCCATCCGAGGACCAGAATCGGGAGGCACCATGGTGACCATCACGGGCCATTACCTCGGGGCGGGGAGCAGTGTGGCCGTGTACCTGGGCAATCAGACCTGCGAGTTCTATGGGTAAGATGGGCTCACAGGTAAGATGGGCTCCCCGTCCCCTAGGAGCCCTAGGGGGCTGGACATGGGAGGCGTGTGCACGCCTGCTCCTGGCCGTGTTCACACAGGTCCCCGCCCCATAGCTTCCATGGTGGGACGGCCTGGGTCCGAACACTATTCCCGTCTCTTGCCCAATCCATACTGCTACTCAGTTTATAGCAATATATACCACTCGGGAACCCACCAAGGGGCTAGATACTTCTAAAAATAACTGGGAGGAGTGGCCTGAGAACTGCTGGTGAGGAAAGTCCCAGAAACTCTTTGGTCATCATTGGGACCAAGCATTGACGAGGTCCCCACTCTGGGAACTTGAGAAACATGGAAGCTGTGTGGCCTCAGCCCGCAGCAAGCACACATACTCGTCCTCGGGACGTCTCTTGTGCATAAAACCCCGAACACCAGCTGTTCGTCAGATCTACCGATAAAGCCCTGGGGATATACAGACGCCTGAGGGCCTCCTGACAGAACCCGTGAGTCAGAACCCAGCAGGCTCAGGATTATCTCCTCCTCAGACTGGAAACTCCCTAAGGGCAAGTGCTGTGCATTCCCTTCTTTGCATAGTAGGTGCTCAGTGAACATTTATTAAATGACTGACCAGACTCTTCAGCCCTGGCTACCTAGTCTATTCTAGAAAAATCCAGATATCCTGATTCCCCCAGGGCCCATGAAGCCCTACCTCTGCCCCACATTCTCTAATCCCTCTCTCCAGTTTTTCCCTCCCTGTTCCAACCAGAGGCAGAGCTCCAGTAAAAAAGGGGCCCATATACACAGTAAGGGATCTGTTCCATTGCGTAGAGTAGGAAAGAACAGAGCACGTGGGGGCCACCCACACCCTCAGACCGAGGAAGATCCCCTCCCAAGCCAGACAGCTCTCCCATTGCCCAGGCCTTTCTTCACCACCATCCTGCTCTGTCCCTGTCAGGCGGTCAATGAACGAGATCGTGTGCGTCTCACCCCCATCATCCAACGGACTGGGCCCCGTCCCCGTTTCCGTGAGTGTCGACCGAGCCCGTGTGGATAACAACCTGCAGTTCGAGTACATAGATGACCCCCGGGTGCAGCGTATTGAGCCGGAGTGGAGCATTGCCAGGTAAGGCAGAGGTGGGAGGGAGGCACCTGGCTGCCCCCCGACAGAACCCCTTCGGCCAGGTGTGACTTGGGAGGGGACCCAGAGGTGGCAGTGGCTCACAGTTTGCGGGGACTTTGAACCTGACCCAGCCTCTCTGCTTGTTCCCAGTGGCCACACACCCCTGACCATCACGGGCTTCAACCTGGATGTCATTCAAGAGCCAAGGGTCCGAGTCAAGTTCAATGGCAAGGAATCTGTCAATGTGAGTACCCCTTAGTCTGCTTGGCCCACCGTAACCACAGTCATGCGTCCACGTTTGCAATGTGCTGAGGTCTGTCTTAGCCCAGGAGTAGCCACTGACCAGAGAAGAAAGTTAGTTCAAGACCCGGAGCCTGGAATCCAGGCCCCGAACGCCCAAACCTTATAGTCACTCTTACAATGACCGTATAATCCTTTCTCGTCGGAAGGCGCTACTATGAGTATATAAATGTACGGGCTTCTGAGCTTTCGAGACAACCGGAAAGGGCTCCGGTTTCACGTGCTATGTTCACTTGGAGGTCCGATAAGAAGCGGTGTGAAAGGGTGAAGAAATTCTGCCTCCAGATTCAGGCAGTTGTGAACCGGAAGTGGGGCACTGCCATTTATTAGTTGTATGACCATGATCCAGTCATTTAACCTCTGTGATCCTCTGTTCTCTGCCTGTAAATGCTAATGGTAAGACTCCCCACGCACCTCGGTAACACACAGCCCCTGGCGGGCCCCGGGTGGGTGGCTGACAAGTCTTAGTCACGGCATGCGGCTCCCTCCGTCCCGGTGGCTAAGGTGGCCGGTCCGACATTTGGCTTGACTCCCCCCTATGCCGAGCTGTGTCATTTAATTTTTTTCACTATGGATTTTTTATGATTTTTAAAGAAGTTCTCGATCATAAAAGCAGAATGTCTGAGATGGTGTTATCAATTTTTTTTTTTTTTTTTTAGTTTGTTCTAGTGGCTTCATCTCAGTCTCGTTAGCCAATATTTTCTGAAACACGATTGTACTCGTAATTATAGTCCAGGAGATGCTATTATGGCCATTATTTGTCATATAATTGCTATTATTACTGCTCTGACCTCAGAGGACTGAGTAGGCTGTGATGGAGATGGGAAAGATGGTCTGCCCTCTCATCCCTGACGGGCTCCCAGCATGCTAGAAGCTTCCTTAGGAAGCGCTGAAAGGCACAGAATGCACGGTCTTTGAAGGCTAGATCAGAAAAGGTTACAGAGATCCTCTGGTCCACCCCCCTTCATCGTCCAGCTGCGGAAATGAAGGCCAGAGGGAGTATTGGCTTGGCCCCAACTGTGAAGGTAGTTAGTAGCAGGGCCAGCAGGATCCCCGAAACCCGGGCTCTTCATTACTAGACCAGGTGAGGTGCTGATGATCTGGTTATGACATTCCCTCGTGGCAGACATGCGGCGACACCTGTGTCACAACTGTTAGTAGCCACCATGGTCACAGCTCTGTGGGCCGGGAGAGCACACGGCTCCTTCTCCCAAATGGAGAGTCCGATCCGTGAGAAAAGAGCCTGTGTCTCCCCTCCGCTTCCAGACTGAGGCCAGTAGCTCCCAGACCACCTCGTCCAACTCCAAGGCCTAAGAGGAAGGAAGGAAGGAAGGAAGGAAGGAAGGAAGGAAGGAAGGAAGGAAGGAAGGTGAGGGGTGGCAATGGGAGCAGTGTGTTCGCACTCGGGAAGAATGAAACCCCCACACCAATTAAAACATAGGTTTATAGTGTTTTAAAGCACAGGTTTTGTTATGACTCAGATGTGTTAGGGGGACAGAACAGGAGACGACTGCCATCGGAAAGACAGTTTGTTGTATTCACAGAGCCACAGGGAAGGGGGCCTGCCACGCCCCGGGGGGGCACGTGCGAAGTGCCATCGGGGGGCGGGGGGCACGTAGAAGCAGAGGGAGAGAAAGACGCTGTGGCATGAGCCTTTATTACCGCTCCTGCAGGAAGGAACTGACCAGGCAAGGCGGGCGGGTTTCAGATTGCCCAGTCTGAATCAAGGTCAAGGGCTCTGGGGCGCAGGGGCTGCCCCCAGCTGTCCATACTCGGCTTGGTGTGGTCAGACACGGCGGGGAGTTGCTCAGAGCGCGTAAAAGGAGGTGGTGGAGGTGTGGGCCCGGGGTTGACGGGTTTGCGCTACAACAGCTTGCTCTGGCTGGCGGGCAAGTTGTTTGCTGTCTCTGGGCACTGGCGGGCCCCCGGAGGGGAGGTCCTCCCGGTCAGGAAGGCCCCAGATGTCACAGCATCAGAAATGCAGAAAGTGAAAGATATGGGTAACTTGGTACGTGACCAACGAGGTTAACCTCCAAAGCCTGCAGCCTTCATCCCGGGAAGCCCCGGGAGAAAACACTGGTCTGGGAAGGCCTTCCTTGTACCTGACCTCCCTCTGGAAAGACTGAGGTCCTGATGTCCCCTCCCCTCACCAGGGTACTCTTGC
>JAPYYJ010003060.1:0-12007 GCA_028533885.1 Nasua narica | reverse complement strand
ATTCTTTGATTTTAGGTCATATGGTGCTGAGAATATGTAAATGAGTGGGACAAGATGGAAAGAGAGAACAAAAGTGCAATTAATAAAGTGAGCCTCTTCCCCTCTTGGCCACTTGAAGTTGGTTGAAATTTTCTGGGTAATCGTTGCTCTAACCATTAAACTGAAACATTAACCTCTCTCTGGGAGACAAGAGTATGAAGCAAAAGTGGCCATATTTCACGATGCATATATTGATGTGGGAAAGAAGAGACGTCGTGAGAGAAAAGAATGATATTTCCCTTCAAGTGGATGGTAGGATTGAGAAATCAGACTGCCACTGGAAGACTAGTGTTAATGCCATCAGGAGACTACATACAACTATTTATTTTTACTCAAGTACATGCCAAAGTTTTATATTTTTTACAATTGTGCTTTTTCTTCTCTCTAGGATGAGATTCCCCTGGCATCTTTAATTAATCCTCTTATATTCATCCTTCAAACTTTGATTAAAAGCCACATCTGAAAAGATTTCTACTAAATGTTATTTCTTAGTTCATTGTGCATGTTGTTTTCTTTACATAATATAAAGTGTAGGTTATTTGAGGGTTATGACTGTTTTTTCATCTTTGTATCTGATGAATGTGTTCTATAAATATTTATCTAATGAATACATTCTAAGCGATTGAACATATTTTTGGTTCACTGAAAATTAGTTTTACTATTTCTAACAAAATGTTCAAGTTTCCTGTGTGTGACTTTGACCTAAGTAATCTGAGCAAGTTCTCTTGAAATGAATATTCTATATATATTTAAATGCTACTTAAATATAGCACTTCTTATTTCTCCTTTATTTTGTTCTTAAAATAAAAGAACATCTTCTTTGCTTTGTTTAAATGTAATAACAAAGGACCTGCTCAAGTCAAACAGCTTTCAAAAGCACTTTATACAGTGTTACCAGATGCTTATATTTTGTACTTTGGATCATTGCAGAAGCTAAAATATTGTAGAACTAGTCTTTACTGAATAGGAAGGAAAGTGTCGGTTTTTTGTGTTTTTGTTGTTTTTGTTGTTAGTGTCAGCTAACACAGTTTCTGACCTTCTAAAAGCTTAATTTTGTTTTGCAATATACAAGCATACTGTTGAAATTTAGCCATGTCTTCTCTCATGTATGTAAGTAAAACAATCTATTCTGTTCAGTAAAACCCTTCCTAAAATTTACTCTATGTTGGGCTGTTGTAAAACCATGTTACTGGAGTTTCTAATGAGAGAGAGAGATACAGAGAGCTTGAGGACAATAACACATACATAAACTTCTTTCTCAACATTCTTCTTGGATATTGGTGACTAGTAGGTGAGAAACTCAAATCTTAAGTTTGGTAGTTCAACACCACAGAAGAATGTGTTCATTATTTATGAACTTAATGCTCTGAAATGGTCTTAGGTCCACAAAGTTTCAATAAACATAGACTATAACTGGAGCACATTACCTCATTTAGCAGATATCAGAGAATTTAATATACGCCTAGCTTGATAATGTCATATAATCATTGACTACTGCCAGGTATTAGTCCAATATGTTAGCCCCTCTAAAAGACTCCCCATCTAAAGCTTGTCTGAAGAACTGACCTTTACAATAATGGCAGCATCCATTTTCAAAGTGAGATGCTCTTGATGATCATGGATTTTCTAGTTTGAGAGATTGTTTTAGGTCTTTGACTGCTCAGCTGGTTGAATGAAGCATATGGAGGTAAGGTTCAGTACTATAGATTCTGAGGCAGCTGGTGTGACTTTATCATTAAGGTCTAATTCATAAAAGTCAAATATGTCTTTAGAGGTAGAGATCATGTTCTTATTAGTCGACATGTTATTTTTAGCATTTAACATAATATGTGAAAAAATCAAAACAAGGGCCCCTGGGTGGCGCAGTTGGTTGAGCGACTGCCTTCGGCTCAGGTCATGATCCCGGAGTCCCAGGATCGAGTCCCACATCGGGCTCCCAGCTCCATGGGGAGTCCGCTTCTCACTCTGACCTTCTCCCTTCTCATGCTCTCTCTCACTCTCTCTCTTCCCTAATAAATAAATAAATAAAAATAAATAAAATCTTTAAAAAAAAAAATCAAAACAAATTTGGAAAAATATTTTAATCCATTTCATTTGTTTAATTCAAATATCCTTAAGCAAAGAAAAGTCTAAAATAATGATAATTAATGATTGGAACATTTTCATAAGTTAGGTTTTATTACTCTTATGTAAGAGATAGTCACAATAGATTTACGGAGATTAGGCAATTTTCTACAATTATATTGAAAGTAACAGATAAAGACTTTGAACCCAGATCTGCTTGACTTCAAAGACCAGGCTATTATAGTAATTTACTACAGTATGTCCTTCAGTGTAAACTCTGGAAGTTAGTTAGCCAATAGGAATGAACTTTCCCTTTTTGTTTTTTACTGTCCCTTCCTTTTTTTCATTCAACTTTATGTATTTTTTAAAAAATTCAGGGGCGCCTGGGTGGCTCAGTGGGTTGAGCCTCTGCCTTCGGCTCGGGTCGTGGTCTCGGGGTCCTGGAATGGGGCCCCACGTCGGGCTTTCTGCTCGGTGGGGAGCCTGCTTCCCCCTCTCCCTCTGCCTGCCTCTCTGCCTACTTGTGATCTCTCTCTCTCTTTCTGTCGGATGGATAAATAAAATCTTAAAAAAAAATTCAGATATAATTGACATATAACATTATATTAGTTTCAGGTTTATGATGTAATGATTCAATATTTGTATACAGTATGATATGATCATCATAAAAAGTCTGGTTAACATCCATCACCACATAGTTAAATTTTTTTCTTGTGATAAGAACTTTTAGATCTACTCTCAGCAACTTTCAAATATACAATATATGTTGATGCAAATGACTTTGTTTTATTTAACAGCTGTCCAGGATTCCAATATAGAATAGATCACAGTTAAAAAAAAAAAGAAAAAGAATATACCACAGTTTACTTTCTGAGTCTCATGATGATGAATATTTGGAGTATTTACATTTTGTTTTGCTAAGAAAAATTAATGATTCAGTGAATAATCTAGTGCATATTTTTGTGTGTGCTATTGAGAGTTTCATAAGGAACTCTCCTATACCTTTCATATACCTTCATGTGAAATTTCTGGTCTTTTATATGTACACCTACTAATATTACCATATTACTCCTGAAAGGGGTTGGAGCAATTTATACTCCAAATAGTGGTGCTTCAAAGTTTACACTTTTCTATCTTTTGTCAGTATCTGAAGTTATCAGATATTATTTATTTTGTCAATCTGATCAGTGCTTAAAAGTATTTTCTGGTTGTTTTAATTTACATTTCCGTAAGGAAGGTTGAGTATACTTCAAATGTTTTTTAGTCATTAAAATTTCCTTTCCTTTGACTTATAAATTTGTCCATTTTTTCTATTCATTTATTTTTAAAACATTTAAATTGTGTTTGCATATTCTGGACACTAATTCTTTCCCTGTTATATATTATTGAAATATTCTCTTCCAGTCAGTGTCTTGAATTTTCAATTTATTAATGGAAACTTCCATTGTGTATAAATATAGTCACATTCACATTTTATTTATTTTCTATTCTGTGAATTTTGTGTTTGATTTAAGAAATCCTTTTTTACCCTGAAGCCTTAAATATGTGCTATATTTTGTTCTAAAATTATTTTAATTCATCTTTTTACTTTTGGGCCTTTTTTATACAACTATAATTTATTTTTGTAAGTTTATAATTTATATTTTAGAATTTCTTTATAAATACTTGATTTCTTTTCTTTTATATATGGATACCTAGTTGTCTCATTCAACTTTCTAAGCTAAATGACCACTTTGGCTCTGAGGTAACTAAGGTTTCAAATGGCCCCTGTCTCCTTTTTCCCCTCTGTCCTATCAACTTACCCTTCAAAGTTCCCATTTCTGAATGGGAAACATGGCATTCAGACCCACACTTCAAGATAAGGGTTTTCTAGATTCATAATGACATTTCTAGTATTGATAGTTTTCTTATTTTAGCCATGGACAAAAAACTATAGGCCCTGAGGAGAGGATGTCAGACCTCCAACCTGAGATATAGTTCCTCGTAGGTAATAAGTAAAGTCCTTTCAACTCTCTAAGGATCAGTCTCTTAATCCTACAATGTGGCAACTGAACTAATTGAGTTTTACTCTCTATTTGGTCTTATAAAAGCTTGGTATCTCAAGTTCAAATAACTGAAGAGACTGGAATCTGCTCTATATTATCATCATCTAATGGAAACTTCCCAAAACTACACATATGATTTCTGAAATCCTGTAAAGGTTAGGGTATGTGGCGCCCCAAATCTCTTTTCCCCATCACCCTTGGGCTCCACTACTAAATTAAACTTGAACTATAGGCTAAGAGGAAAAGGGGTATAACATTAAGGCTTTTTATTTTTTTTTGCCAGTTAATTTTGATTCACAACAAAAATGGAAAAGCATTGATCTACAAGTTTTTGATTTTTAAAATGTGCTCTATGTTGGCTTTCTGAAAAATAAGAAAACATAAAAATGCCATGCTAATTTGCAACATCAATCTCCTTTTTCTTTCCATGGTGAATCACAGTTTATAAATTGTCACATTTCATTAAAAAACCATGCCTTTCTTTGCA
The DNA here is from genome assembly GCA_028533885.1 of Nasua narica. Classification (NCBI taxonomy): domain Eukaryota; kingdom Metazoa; phylum Chordata; class Mammalia; order Carnivora; family Procyonidae; genus Nasua; species Nasua narica. The sequence continues at coordinate 7,372 of JAPYYJ010003060.1, read as the reverse complement.
TTTATACTAAACAGTGCAAATTCTATGTCTTTGATCTCTTCTGATTCTCCTGGATGTTATCTTTAAAGTCTCCTGGTGAACCAAAGCAGCAGTTTCTCTTGGTTTTTAAAAAGACTCATAATATGTACTTTTTCTTTAGTTGCCACACAAATTTTTGAATGTTTCCATCATATTAAGGATGAAAAGTAATATTCCCTCTACTCTTCTGAGTTCTAAGCTGAGACCCCTGTAATAAAACAGACTAATAAGAGAAAAACAAATGGAAATTTATTAACATATATACCTCTCATATACATGGGAAACACCCAAGGGAAAAATGAGTAACTCCACAAGATGGGTTAGAATTTAGGATTAAATCCCATTGCGAGGAGAACCTGGGTGGCTTCATCAGTCCTTTTCGGAGTTAAGCAGCTGCCTTTGGCTCAGGTTATGATCTCTGGGTCCTAAGATCAAGCCCTGTGACTTGGGCTCCCTGCTTTGCAGGGGGTTTGCTTCTGCCTCTCCCGCCACACGTGTGTGTGTGTGTGTGTGTGTGTGTGTGTGTGTGTGTGTGTGCGTGCGCTCTCTTTCTCTCTCTCTCTCTCAAATTATCATTTTTTAAAAATCCCATCTTAAAAGGTAAAGGTGAGGGGAGATGTTGGCCTCATATGGGAGAGTAAGTGTTTTTTAGGAAAGATGAGTGGACACTTAGCAGAAGAGATGTGTATGATAATTTGTGACAAAGTTTGTCTGGATATGACACTGACTTCTACTTTCTTCTCCTGTGATGAGTCAGTCCTCCCTGGTTGATTGAACACCTGAGGAGGGGATTTAAGACAACTGAGCTCTTTTTGGAGGAGTCTGTCTTAGGCAGATAAGGGGAGTACAGAGGAAGCCTCCCCACATTTGCTGCTTTTCAAGAGCCTGCAACTCAAAATAATCAATATAACAAAGTGGCATATTTTGGAGTGGTGTGTTCTGCCCTCTTCCATACCAATCATGTACATCCCTCTAGCTCACACTTTTAAAACACAACTTTTTGCTACACTAAGCTTCCACATTCATACTCTTCCATTTTAGAAAATGCTCTGCAGAAATCTGAGGTTCCTACCCTATTAAAAAAAATGTCAAGTGATTTTCGGTTTATTTTTATTTGAGGAATGGTAAGAGGAAATAATTATTTTCAAACATCCAATCTGGCATACTAGACACGAGGAATTGGAAAGGATATCCCTTGTCTCTTCATCGGTTTTCTGCCTTGGCCGTTAAATTATGATTCAAGAGGCTGTCCTGCCAAGAGAGATGAAGAGTTTACTTTGTGGAGTAATCAAGCAGTGTGAGAATCTGAGCATAATGGTAAGGTCCTGAGTGCTTCTGAGGTCACAGGATGTGGCGAATATACCTAGGGGACAAAGCTGAGATAGGAGCAGAAATCCGAGCAGAATGAGGAAACAGTAGGTGAAAAGTGAATGCTTCCCCATATCTGATGTGAGAATAAACACCTTATTTTTCAGTATTACTTACTCAGATCAGAGGAAAACCTCACGGTTGGTTGCCGTGATGCAGGGTCTGCCTCATTTGTTCATCGGGCTCTCTCTGCTAAGTGTAAAAAGCACTACGAAATGATAGTACATCTCCTGATCGTTAATACTAATTTCTGACTCCTTAATGGCTCTTTTCCACTGCCTTTTGTTTAAAACCGATAAAAGCAGTGCACTATGGGAAAGTCTAACTGGAGAAAGGCACAGAGATAACAGGTTGGATGAGGCGTCTTCTCTGTGGGTTTGACTGCCTCTCCTTCCTACCATGGCTCTTCCACCAAAAACTTGGCAGGTGGTTAGGGGCTCCTCATCTTGTGTTCTGCCTCAAAGCAGGCTGTCTATTCGGCTCTCTTCCTTCTGTTCAGACATAGCAGCAGAGACAATGGCCTAACAGATGCTGATATTCAGCCTGGATCAGCCCGTGTTGATTTTATGCTTATTAGTCTGAGCTAGTCACAGCCAGCTGGTTGCTGTTTGCCTTCACTGAGCAGTAGAAATACACAGAACCGCAATGGCCCCTTGAGTACATGTATACACCCAGGTGCTGGCTGCCGCCACCATTCCTCCTATAGCATGAAGCATATTTCTTGATTACTTATGTTTTGTTTTGTTTTCTTGGGTTTTTGTTTGTTTTTTTGTTTTTGTTTTCGTTTTGTTGTTTGGGGGCAGGCAGAGAGGGAATAGTAAGAACTCAGATCATGATACAGATATAATAAAAAGAGTCCCAGTGTTTCACTCTGTGGTAACTGGAGAAAGGAGCTAAAATTTAATTTTGTTTGCTGTGTCCTCTTATTGGTGTCCTCTAATAGCAATGAGATGCGGTGCAGACTCTTAAAGACCCATAAGCAAGCTGCCTTTAAGGCACAGCAAATGAAATGTTTCCTGGGCAGCCAGGTGTCATGCTGGCTAGTGCTTCAATATTCACAACTTACTCCTTTATTGGTCCCCGGAGTGAAATGTTTTGAACTGCCCAGTAAGTTATTGGGGATTGCTGTGACCTGCTCTACTTCAAAACTAGAGGCTTCCTAGTGCTTTAGGCATTGTCCTACCTCATGGTAAAGGAAAACAGGAAGTCCTTTTCGGAGTTGCACTTGAGTTTTCTGGTCTAACTGATGCTCTTGTTTTGATCTGTAAAATACTAAAACTATTTTTTTTAACTTAAGTTTTTAAGTTAAAAACTTAATGGTCTACCTGGAAATGTATTTCCTCTTCTCCCTGCTGCTGTCTGCCCTTAGCAATTTTTTCCCCTTGTATCCTACCCCTAAGCTGCTTACTCATCCTTTCTTTTACTCCTTTATATTGAACAAACAATAGTATTTTCTAAGGTAAGTATGGGTAATTATTCTCCTCACACCCATATTCCCATGAAATCATATTAAAAAGGAAATTGGAGTAGCTGGAATATGACCGGTTTATTAGATCTGCTCTCAGATTGCTCTTAGGTATACCCTTGGCAGATGGAATATTTGCTTTCAGTTCTGGTTTAGGAAATATGTGAGATAGATATTATGGAAGTATTAAAAATATCCTCATTCTACATTTTAATGAATGATTTTGATAAAGATATAGTCGTGCTTATCAAATTTGATGTGTCTCATAAAAAAAAGCAAATATATTTCATATCAGAATCAAGATTTGAGAACAGGTCAACAGACTAGAATGAGCTCAACATAATAATTAATAATCTGATAAATATACATGTGAAATTTCTTACTTGGATTCAGAAAAAGCAATTGCTTAATCAGTATCAGAGTGGTTTTGATTAAGAGAATTTTAGATTAAAAATAGGAAATATGTGGTAAGAATGTACCATTTCCCATTCCTTTGCTAAGGCTGATATTTCTAATAGTCAGCACTCTTGCTTTTGGAGCCAGATTAAAATTTTAGATCTTCTCCATCAGGATGACTAGCAATCAATTAGAGTTGGCACTGGAGTTAAAATATTGACCTATGGGTCTTGGATTCTGGACCAAGTCCTGGTCCCACTGACATTAGGAAAATAAGCCTGGGTACCTTAGTTAAATTGTTTTCCCTCTCCAATCTTCAGTTATGATTTCCTCATTCGTAAACAAGGGCTTTGGACTATTTGATTTTTAAAATTCTTTCCTAACTCTGATATTTCTATTTTTCTATCATTTTATGAGTAAATCAAAAAATAAAAATTTGGTGCTCTAGATATAAAATAACGCAATCTGAAACTGAATTGGATAAAGGAAACAAGATTTCTAATGTGAAATGATGATAAATGTATATGTAACTAGATTTTCATATAATTTCCTAAATGTTATGTTGGAGGAATGACATTACTGAATCGCAATTATAAGAAAGAAGTTAGATGGCAAAGATTTTGGAAAAATGATATGTGAAGAAACTGGGTGTGTTTCACCCCAAAAAGAAAAACAACAACATCAACAACAAAAAGCAGAAGGAAGGCAGGGAGGAAGGAAGGGATATAAGCAATGCTTTCTATTTATGAATAACTATTAAGTAAAAGAACCACTAAATTCCTTCCTTTGGAAAGGAAGGGCCAAGAAGGGAAAGATGGGACCAAATTTCAGGCTCACAGGTTTGATTCAATACATGGAATACTTTTCTATACTAAAAATTATCCAGCAGGGGTGCCTGGGTGGCTCAGTTGGTTAAGCATCTGCCTTTTACTCAAGTCATGAGCCCAGAGTCCTAGGATCTAGCCCTGCATCAGGCTTCTTGCTCAGCAGGGAATCTGCTTCTCCCTCTGCCCTCCCTGCAGCTTGTGCTTGTGCACCCCCTCACAAAAATAAGTAAATATAATCTTTAAAATGAATAAATTTAAAAAAATGATCCAACAAAGGATGGGACAATCACAAGGTACACTCCTAATAATGGCTGAAGATTTTAGAGACTCCACTACAAGTTAGACACCGTTTTAAGTGTTTTACTCATTTTATGCCCTTATTAACCTAATGAAATAGGTACTATAGTGATCTCTGTTTTTAAACTGAGGTAACAGTGGGCCACAAAATTTGAATAATTTGTCCAATATTGCAAACGTAGATTTAGTGCTTTGTCCAAGGTGGAAAAAGCATGACTCACCACAAAGCCTTAGTTCAGAGCCTAGGTTTTTAACCACTACTCATACTGTCCACACGAGAAGCAAATATTAGCTTGATCCTCATTGTCCAGAGAGATTGAAGAAGAAAATGGAAATTGAAATGTACAATATCTATGATGCCTTTCCACTTAACAATTAACACAGAATTGGAACTGCCCACACTTTACCCTTTGAGATCACGCAAATACAGAGATTTGAAATAGTATTTAAAATTATAATTTTTTCTTTAAAATATTGACAATATTCTCTTTGCTGCATTTTTCATAACTTTATATAATGTGACTTTTTACTTTCCTGATGTTGTACTTTAGTTTTATTGGTACAATTGCTGAAAATATCCCCAAAAATATAAATAGTGGCAATGTTAATATGATATGGGTAAAATTATCTAATTTTTATACATATTGTCTCCTGACTTTTGGTAATCTTAACTAGCAAATTCAAGCTTAGGAAGCTATGAAATACAGATAAGAAAGGAAAAATAAAAGATATTTTGGAATAAAAAATGTCACCACCTTCTTGAAGAAGTCTAACATATATCCTTCTGCATTAAAAAAAATGCATCTGTACTGCTTAGTGGCACTTATAATGGTCAAAATAAATGTTACTAAAATTCATGCTTACTTTTTCATTACTTATACTCAGTAGCTGAAGTAGCTATGGAGAGCCCATTAAGCTTATGGAAAATCAAAATGGATACATGCCCTTCATTAGTTCCTCTGAACTTTCTAGGACATTCATGATCAAGCAGTTCAAGTTTTAGAAAAGCTGCCCAAGAGCTCTGTCCAAGAAAACAAAATTCTATTTACTGATTCCCCCTTCTACATCTTTCAAAATTATAGGTACTTTATTTTCTTTTGTTATTTTTCCTTTCCTTTACAATTAAATTAATAACTCAATGATATTAAGTAAAGTCATTACAGCTACAATTGAATATTAATCTGGTGAATGATAGAGATTTAGATTCTGTAATCAGATTGAGTCTTTCACTCCTGGCGCTATAATTCTTCTTCCCAACTCTTTTATCCCTCCTGGATCATCAATAAGCCTCAGTGACCTCTGTGGATGAAGCTAGGGCCCAGAGCAACATTCATCAAGCTGCTTCATCTGTTGCTACTCAGAGACACAAGAGTAGATTTTTGGCATCTTTCCAACAGAAGTCAGGCCCACGTTAAGCTATGTTATGTATGTATGTATGTATGTATTAATATTGCCCTTGTTTTGTGTTGTCTTTTATTCTTTGTTCTCTGATTTTTCTCACTTCTCATGGGCAGACTCTCTTTTGATTTTTATATCTATCTATCTTATGTATTTCTTTTACACATCTTTGCAAGTGTCTTTACTCACAAATTAAAATGTATTATTTATTATTTTTATTATGTATACCTTACTAGCATTTCCTCTCTTAACAATTGATCAATAAAAAATGAAGGATATGTGGTTTCTCCTCAGTCAAAATAACATTAAGTTTGGTTGATATATGAGTTTTGATGGTAAAATTGGCCTGAAAGATTGCTGAGAGAAATGGGTAGTGGAAACAATATAAAAGAATATAAAAGAATGCTGTCTGAGTGGGAGCAGTTTCATCACTTCTATTGTTTATAAAGAAAGAAATAAGTCTATTATTAGGGGAAAAAAGTTAAAATGAGTTTTCACTGAAAAATTTATACTTTATATGTTAAAGTTAGTTAAATACTAAGATTATTGAAATCAAGAATAATGGTCTTTGCTGTTGACTATCCCTAATCCATACCTTGGCACCTAGTAAGTACCCATTAAATCAATAAAATGGTTGAGTGAATAATTAAAGGAGTTTATAATAAGGCATAAAAAGTCATCGAATGGCTATAATTATGCTCAGTTGGTATGTTGCATGAATTATTCTGTCTGAATTATTATTGTATCATAAATTATTTTATCTAGAACCCATCAGGAAAAACACATGATTTTAATTGGCTTTCCTGATGTCATATCATAAATATATTTTACTATATTTTAAAATAAAATGTTTCTATTTACCATACTTGTTAGACAAGTATATTTACACATCAAAAAAACAGAAATCAGGGGTGCCTGGGTGGCTCAGTCAGTTGAGTGCCCAACTCTTGGTTTCTGCTCTGGTCATGGTCTCAGGGTTGTGCAATTGAGCCCCACCTGGGACTCTGCGCTCATTGCGGAGTCTGCTTGAGATTCTTTCCCACTCCCTCCCCTTCCCCTTCCGCTACTCCACACCCCACCCCCAACTCTTTCTTTCCAAACAAAATCTTAAAAAAAATAAATAAATCATTCTAAAATGTCCTCTAATTTGAGGATATAGTCTGATTTATTGCTTGTCATTTTTTTTTGAGGGTCTGTTCATCACTCTTATTCTTAAGTGCTTCATAAGTGTCATAGAATACACCAGACTAGATAATCTTTACCTTGATTTGAGTATTAAATATTTGGTTAATTTCATAGTGTAAGTTTCTCCAGTGAAACCGATAAAAGCAATGTTTATGAAAAGGTTGAGAACCTCAGTTACAGAATCATGGGAATCCAGATCTTCACTAGATCTTAGTGTCCATCACGTCAAAGCTTTTCAGTTGTTTGGAGAGATAAGTAAGGTTCCTGTGGATTCAGTGCAATGCTAGAGAGCTACAGGGTGAGATGATGGTAGAATTTTATTTTTCTAGAACTGGGATCTTTATTGCTATTTGTAACTAGCTTTGTTCTTCCCACAGAAATTCCACTGATTGTTTCAAGTTCATTTCTTTTTTTTTTT
>JAPYYJ010003058.1:0-12008 GCA_028533885.1 Nasua narica | reverse complement strand
CTCTCTGGTTTCCTCTCGTTTCTTTTTTTGCTCTCTTCCCCTGTGATTCTCTGCTTTGTTTCTCAAATTCCACATATCAGTGAGATCCTATGATAATTGTCTTTTTCTGATTGACTTATTTTGCTTAGCATAATGCCCTCCAGATCCATCCACATTGTTGCAAATGGCAAGATTTTGCTTTTGATGGCTGCATAATATTCCATTCTATATACATACACATCTTCTCTACCCATTCATCTGTCAATGGACATCTGGGCTCTTTCCATAGTTCAGCTGTTTGAACCACATGCTTTTAACATATGGTTGACAATGCCTTGATACTAACTGGTTGTTCCAAATGATAATCTACAAAAAAATGAGTATTGGTACAAAATAATCAGATGAATCTAATTCTTCCTCACTGTTTATTCAATATGGCATCATATCACTGCCTGAACCATCATTGTCTGAAAGGGAGAGTGATGGGTCTATTTTATTCTTTGCATACAATCCCCAGGATGACGTTGTATTTACATATGTACTCAAAGCTACTTGTGCCACTGCCTATTACGTTCAAGAAGAAGGAATATACTTTGGTGATTGTTTTTATAATATTCCCATGGAAGATTTAGAGTTAAATTCTAAAATAATACTTTAGTTTCCCATACACAAAATTTACATTTAAAAAGTGTAAAAGTGAAAAACAATTTTGAACATTTTAGATAAGTTACCATGAATATTCACGATGTAACTCACCGTCACATGTGTCTGTCTCAGAGCATGGGGTTGGGCATGGAAAGGAAAAAGCATATATTCCCCAGCAGTTTTCCTGGAGATCTAGGACTTTTCAGGGGGGAAGACATAAAAGTAAAGAATGAGCCGTCTACCCTGATCAAATTTGTCCTTCAGAAATCACAACTGCTCATCAGTGGAGGAGGCCAGATTCTTGTAACTGGGGAGGTTTTGTTTGATTTCATTACATCTTTTCCTCCCTTACAATCTTGCAAAGTGAGACTTTTTTTTTTTATCATTATTAACAAGACTTAAAACTCAGTCTGATGTGACACATTTTTGTGAGTTGAGCAATCGCATACATGTGTGAATGTGACAAAACCAAAATAGGACATTGGTTGGACAGGAAACTAAATGGGAACACATTAGGACTAAAGTCGGAGCATCTCCTTTGCCCATAACCTGATCATCGTCTACAAGTTCTTGAAAGAACATGTTCTGGCTTCCTTGGGACTCAGCTGTTTGCAAGGCTCTTAGATCATTAAGACAAATGTAAACATTACTGTGTTCCTACTGTTTCCCCAGAAGATAATGTTCCTAGGTGACCATCAGTAAGCATTAAAAACATCTAGTTCAAAGCCTAGTTTTCCAAAAGAATGATCTCTGTGTTGAAATTGAGGAGGGGGGACGTATTCCTATCATCTCTGTCTCTGGTTTTTCTTTCTTCCTTCCTGCTTTCCTCCCTCCCTCTCTCTCCCTCCAGTTCCCCCTCTTTCTCCCTCACTTTCTTCCTCCCTCTCTCTACCTTCTTTCTCTCTCTCCCTCTCTCTCTCTTTTGGGGATATGTTGACCCAGAGTACATAACCAATTTACACACAAAAATAAACCATATATTTGAAAGACAGAGCATTTTCTTGGAAAACAGAACGTGGCCAGGCTAGGAATGAGTTTCTCTTCAATATCTGTCACTTCCAACTTTGCATATTAAGATAGTAATGCTTTGCATGTGTAGAAGGTTCTGCATAATTAAACAGTGTAAGTGGTGTGGAACTAAGATGTCTATTTCTCTGTAGCATTTCTTTGACCATGGAAGGGGGTGCTTCCAGGAGGCCTGGGAAAAGGTCAACCATAACTTCCAGGGTCTTTAACGCCAGTTTGCTGTGAATCATGTTTTAGTGTGTGTCTGTGATTGTGTGTGTACTGGGGCGAGGGGTAGGACGTGCAGGGAGTGCCTGTGTGCAAGGGTTAATCTGTCTCACTCCCTTTAAAGACAGAGACTGGCCTACTCAGACCATCAGAGAATTATATTAGTGCAGGTTTGCAGAGGCATTCCAATTAAGCAGAGATAAATGAGCTACCGCGAGGTAGAGACACGAGCTGGTTCAGGTATTTCAAAAGGAACCTTGTGCTCCTTCACTTGATTGGCAGCTTCCGAAAGCCTCCAAGGTCCTTTTTTGATTTTTATGTTCATCTGTATTCTCAGCTGCCACTGGGCCGGAAAGTTCATGACATGCTCAGGCCGGTAGAAAATGAGAACTCCAGTTGTCCCCGGAGAGGCCTTGACTGCCACTGCCAAGCTTCGCAGGCCAGACCGGAGCCGAGATCTAGCACAGGCGGGACTACGATAGCGGAGGAGTCTCCCAATCAGTGTCGGAGAGCAAAATGCAGCCAGGGGTTGACAAGAATCAAATAACAGGGTCTCCAAACAAGGGGCTGAGCAGAAGCGCTGAGTATGGGAGAGAGATTATGTGAACTGATGGCTGGAGGTAAGGAGAGAATCAAGCCCTTTACCCCCGCCAGAAAAAAAGGCATATTCGCCCAAACAGATGCATGACCATGCGCATGTGCACGCGTGCGCACAAGCACAGACGCTCACTGGCTCATCTTGAGGCAGGAACCTGCGCATGCGCATGCGCAAGTGCAAAGTAGTCTGCCCCCCACCCGGCTCATGTTGAGGCAGGAAGCCCTACAGAGCCCACAGCAAACATAACCCTGGAATTGAGCCACAGAGAAGTTAGTGGAAGATTCTGGGCAACTAGAATACAAAGGGTCATTTCTTTGTGGAAAAACCCGAAAAAAGGACCATAGTCTTCCATGAGGACATACCGATTCCCAGTTTTGCTTTGTTTTTCCCCTTCTAGCTCGGCTCCTAAATCTCTGGAGGGGTGAATGCCTGTGTCTGAGTCCTGGGACTTTCACGGGTCACTGACACCTACTGAGTGGGAGGGAACTGGACACAAAGCGGGAAGCCTGGAGTTAGGGTGCAACGGGCTACAGAAAATAAAAGGCCCTCAGCACTTTCACCTCCAAAATCGGGCTCCTAATATGGGTTCTGCCGGCTTGGGAGGGGAGAGAGAACCAGGAGAACCGAAAGTGCTTCTGGACATAACTTCTTCACAAGGAAGGTAGCTATTTCCCCTACAGCTTCGATTTGAGCTCCTCATTTAAGGCCTCCTCGGATGTCCCTCTCTGTTTAACACTCATCTCCCTGAAATGTCCCCATCATAGATAATCCCATTAACAGAGGACAGCAGGCCAAGGGAGGTGATTTTAGCAAAACAACAACCATGACAAAACACCTTTATTCCTTTAAAATCCAAATTAAGGAGACACCTATCATATAACCCATCATCTCCTTAAATCTCCTTAGAGCAGGAAAGTTCTGGAGACATTTCCACAAATGGGAGATCCAGACACAGTACCTAGAGAGATTAGAATAAGGCACACAGACTCATATAGAGTTCAGAGTTAAAGTTAGTAAGGAATTTGCAGGTGTGTGGTTTTATTCCTCCGTCCCACGAGAAGTGCCATTTTAAGGTTGTTAACCAGGAGGCCAAGCCTGGGGCCTTTTGCAATGGATTGGCAAATGAGAACTTTGGAACGTGGAGGGATGGTATAGTTGAAAGGCTCTTCAGTGTTCAGAGGAATGGGGGTGGGGGATGGTAGGCTGTGCCCACTTCTAGAATCTCAGAGCCAAAGTCACAATGCATTCCCCTCCACACTTACCCGCAGGGGACAAAGACTGTCAAACTGAAAAAGTGTCACTGGACTCGACTAACAGGTCTCTCCAGGGACCTAGGAGAGGAGGGAGCCCTCCTGGGTGAATGTCAGTATGCTGGGAGGAGGGAGCCAAACACTTGTGAGCATAAGACTGGAGGCCAAAAGCTCTTTGGTAGGTTCAGGACTCTCAGCACCAGCAGCCTCTCTCCTCAGTGTGTTAAGGACACACATAATTGTGCTGAGGAAAAGGGGAGCTGCTGGAGGCCACCTTGAGAAGGAAACTCATGAAGGGCGGTGGATGGAGATTCCAACAAGGCTCACATACAATTGTCTTCTTTTCGTAGTGTGTCAAATTAAATTTAGCATTTGGCTACTATGCTTGTCTAACTCTCATCCAGAGCCAATATTTTGCAAAATTTTACAACTTGACACTATCTCCGACCTCCAAGGACATCAGGGGCCGGCCGTGGCGTTAGGCACTGCCGTGGGCTGGAAAGCCTGAATCCCTGCAGACCTCATCAAGCCCTCAGCCAGTCCTGGGCTGCTTGCCTCCAGGCTCTTCATAAATGAGAAGAAAATTAAATTCTACTTTGTTTAAACCCATCCTGGGGTTTTCTGTCACTCACAATCAAATCTAATGCTACAGGACTCAATAAATATTCACTGAGTGACCAAATGACCTATCGGTGATTCAGTGAAAAAAAAAACAAAAACAAAACATGAATGAATGAATGCAGTTCCAGGAGCCCAGCTCTAATCTCTACCCCAATGAGGCAATAACAAGATAGATGTGGCTCCCGCCCTCACATACCTATGACCTTGTAAGAAAACTTGACTTCAAACAAGTAGTAACAAGTGTGTCGAGCTGTAGGAGAAGTGCAGCGTCCAATGCTGGCATATTACCAGGGAGCTCCAACATAGTAAGCAGATGACATTTCAGATGAATCCTGAACGCCGAGCAAGAGTCAGGAGGGAAAGTGCTGTCAGCCTTGCGGTGATAGGCAGTATGTGGCACAGGGGACCTGGAAAAGGCCAGTGTCTGCAGCACCTGCGTTCCAGGAGAGACACAAGGGAGAGAACCACAGAGACAGGCAGAGGCCCCACCGTGCTGTGTCCTCTGAGCCTTTGACCCATGGAGATTAGTCCCAGCTCCATCCTTCCTGGGTGCTTGCTGGGAACCCGGATTCCCCAGGCCCCACCCAGGCTATGGAAGCAGAACTGCATTTCTTTTTTATTTTTTTAAGATTTTTTTTTTTTTTTTTTTTTTGAGAGAGAGACTGAGAATGAGAGAGAGGTAGAGCAGGGGGAGCGGCAGAGGGAGAGGGAAGAGCAGACTCCGCACTCAGCCGGGAGGCTGACACGGGGCTTGATCCCAGGACCCTAGGATCTTGACTTGAGCCAAAGGCAGACGCTTAACCAACAGAGACACCCAGACACTCGTGCATCTTTTTTTTCCTAAGATTTATTTATTTTAGAGAGAGAATGAGCAGAGGGAGGGGCAGAGGGGGATGGACAATCCTGAAGCAGTCTCTCCGCTGGGCGTGGAGCCCAATGCGGGGCTCGATCCCGGGACCCTGAGATCATCAGCTCAGCCAAAATCAAGATCCCATCGCTTAACCAACTGAGCCACCCAGGAGCCCCCAGAGATACATTTTAACAAGAGCTCCAGGAGACGGGCACCCGTGAGAAAGTTTGAGAAGCTCTGGTATAGATCACATAGTAGATTTATGTTTTGTTTCATCTTGTGTTGTTACTTTTTATTGAGAAAATTGGGAGGCGACCCTTTACGCATCAGAGGAGCACCATCAGATCAGCCATTTTAAAAGAGAGATTCATGGGAGGCCTGAGTGGAGGCCCAGAGACTCAGGGAGTGACAAGAGTGGCCCGAGCTGTACAGCTGGGGACAGACAGTACAAAGGGATGCTTGTAGTTTGAAAGATACATGCGAAGCGTAAATATGAACACCAGCGATAGATTATCAGTTGGGACAGGAGATGGCAGCTTTCTGGCTTGCTACCATGGCTGGATGTGGAGCTTCTCTTCTGGGGAGCTCTGGAGGATGAAAGAGAGCTAGGGGTCCATGACTTGATGTGACCTTAAAGATGTTCAGTAACCAGATGAACACTAGGGTTTAAGTCTCCGAGACTGTATTCGTCAGGGCTCTACCAGAGAAAGAGAACCAATACGATGTGTGCAGATATAGAGATTTATTTGACAGATGTGGCTCATGGGTTTGTGGAGGGTGGCTAGGCCAAAATCGGATGAGGGACGCTCAGAAAAGAGTTCAAGTTCAAAGACAGTCTGAGAACCAGGAAGAATCAATGCCACAGGTGAAGTCCAAAGGCAGTCCTCATAAATCCCTCCTGCTCCGGAAAGGTAGGCCTTCTGTTGTATTCAGGCCTTCAAGTGTTTAGATGAACCCCACCCACAAAAGTAAACACCCTCGCAGAAACACCTAGAATAATGTTTGACAAATATCTGGACAAAGTGGCCTGGCTAAGTTAACCTATAAAATTACCCATTCCAGAGGAGAAACCTGAGAGGTGCAGAGCCCTGAGGAGCATCCATAAGTAATGGTCAGGGGGAGGAGACAGGTAGCTGGCGAGAGAGACTGCAAAGACACTTAACTGAGTCCTCAGAGACCCGCCCATCAGGGGCAGCCTTGTGCTGAGCCACCCAGGGGGCAAGATGGGGCCTCTGTCTCCCCTCAAGTCAGTTACCAGAGCTGGAGAAGGTCAGAGGAGCCGTGGCATTCGGGATGCTTAGGGCCAACCGGAGAGCTCATTTTGAGGTCTGGAAGCAGCTGCTTCTGGACGAGAGAGGCTTCAGGGAAGCAAAAGGCCAGAAGTTCCGATGGCTTTTCCATGGAGGCCGCAGAGACAGGGAACCGCCTAAAGGCACAGCGGACGCCATTTCCGGTGCAGGTGGGGAAACCGTATACCTGCCCCTGTTTTCTGGCTGTTTTCCTTGGAACAGCAATTTCCCCATCGGTACTTTTTTGGGGTCAGTTCTAGGATGCCTAGATGCACAGTTTTCAAAAGAAATAACCAAGTAGTAAGAGCATGGGATCCAAGACCAGCAAGCTTTGATTTGACCCTAGCTGTGTGTGTCTTGGGCAAAACATTGACCTCTCTGAACATCAGGTTCTTTCCCCAACTAGAGGGGAGGATTCCTAGCTCCTGCCTGATCGTTGCAGATTAGATGATGTCCTTGCTGGGTTGGATGTGGCACATGATAAGACCCTACAACAAGGTACATACAAAGAGACTAATCGCCCTGTCCCTATCTCTTCTCTAACGCCTTCACTCCCCAACCCTCTCTGACTCACCAGATACTCCCCCCACCCCAATTTTGCTTTCCCTTTCTGTATTCAATTAATGATCTTTGGTTGTTATCGCTCTGCATTCCCTCCCAAGTATTAAATATGTATGTGTGTTCACACAACCGAAGCAATCCTTTGCAATGCATACCGAAATTTTAACGAGCAATCGCATGTTTGTGCCAGCTTTTGGAATGGTGCTGGAAAAAAAGAAAATGCATGAAGCCAGTTATAATTTGCTATTGCTAGACAGAAATTAGATTGCTGGCCGTGGTTGCCAAGGTTGGGAGGGACGAGGAATGGCAAGACCGCTGTTGGGGAGTAGGTTTCTCTCCGAGGTGATAAAAATGTTCTGGAATTAGTGATGATGTGCGTTCGGTACAACCCTGTGAGTATACGAAAAACCACGGGATAGTACACCTGAAAATGGTGACGTGTGTGTATGTGAATTGTAGGTCAGTACATAAAAATGGCTACTGCCTAGGTCAGATAGGGGATTGCCTGCCTCCAAGGTCAACGGTCACGCAGATGTGAGGCACCCGCCCCCAAACAAGGCACAGCCAGGGGTTCACAAGCGATAGACAGCAGCCCCATGATGCCAGCATCCATGCCAGGCCGTGAGCTTTGCACGGATTCGGGAGAAGGACTCATCAGTAGAGGCTGGAGTCCATGTCAAGGAGGAGGTGAGACTTGAGCTGAAGGTCGGGGAGAAATAAATACACTTGAAGAGGTGAAGTGAGACACACTCCAGAGAAGATTCCAGAAGGAGTGAGAAGCCATGGTGTTGCCTTTACTTCAGTAAGACTGGTTCCAGGGACAGAGGAGTGTGGAGAACCAGTCTTGGCCAGACAGGGAAGAAAGAGCCACATTCGGTAGCTTCTTGCTACCCAGGCTTGGTCTGGATGTGGGAGAGGATCCAAGACAGAGTTTGAGGCCCCTGAGCCGTGCTGGACAGTCACCTGTCATTCCTTCTGAGGCACTGGGTCACCTGCATTCTTCATATCACGATGTAAAGATTGCCTGCTGAAAAGGAACCATTTCGACGGGCTGGCCTTTGCCATTTTTTTTCATTTATAAGAGTTGACTAAACTCTATTGGAGAAAAATGAGGTTTCTTTGTTTTAAAAGAAATGCAAAGCTGCAGGGCGTATGGGGAAATTCCTGGGCAGCCATCTTGTTGTATGTGGGTGCGAAGTGTAAAACCTTCGTTTTTCTTTTCTTTTTTTTTTTTTTTTTTGTAAGCTGAGCAAAGCCCGGGTAAAGTGGGAGCCAAATGAATACACACGAGTGTTACATACCACTTTGAAGATGCAGGGCGGCCTTTGTGGGCCTGTCTGGGAGGCTTTGGTGAAAAGATTGACAGAAAGTCTGGATTTTTCTGTGACCAAGTAAGCGGGTCAAGCCCAGAGCCCAAAAGGTCACATAAAGGTGGTTCATCCCCAGGACCTGGGGCAGACCTAGCTTCGCCTCTTTGGTGGGTGAACGTGTCAGGGAGGGAGGACGTAACGTGTCTCCTGAAACCTCACGCCTCTGCCCTGCTCCGGGGGCACTAGTGGTCCTTATGTCCGTGTTCTTAGATTCCATTTTGCTGGAGTATTTGGTAAGCTCCCTCCAGAAGTCTGAGTCTATGACATTCTGTATCCTTCGGTATTGACATTATTATTTTGTTAGCAGTGTAGTAGAGTATGACTGCCATTTAAATACCCCTCCACGCCCTAAAGTACTTGTTTGCCCCGAAAAAGAAGTGGTTTGGCATAAAGTTCAAGTTTTTAAACATCCATTTTCCAGACCTCTCTGTTAAATTTATATACATATACAAGAAAAAAGGCTAAACCATGTGGAATGCTCCTAAGTGAGTATTATTGTTTACTAGACTTCTTATTCCATCTTATGGCATTTTATAATAAAATATCACCAAGCTCATAAAGAGGGCTTTTTTTTTTAAGATCCCTAATCTTTCTAACCATAACAAAAGGGCGGTGAATATATTGTACAAGAGCACGATGGAAAAATGTGCTAAAGTATTTCCATAAATCAAATGTAGCACTTTGGCATTGACTCTAAAGCATTAAATTTAGTAAATTAGAACCAGATGATTTTAAAATAGAAACTTACATAACTTTACGGTGATTTTTTTTTTCTACATGAGTTTATCTTCATGAAGTCCCCTTGGCTGCTACCGTAATAGGTATTTAAGAAGGAAGGGCAGCATTTGGGTATATTCATCTTTGTAATTCCCATGGTGCCTAGTATTCTGTTGAGCAATTAGTAAGTACTGGTGGACGGATGAGTGAAATCTTAGCAGTGATTAACAAGTATGAGTTAATTGGAAAAGCAGTATAATATAAATATTTATATGGATCTATAGATAGACAAAACACTGCTACCCCACACTTCATAGTAAAAATATGTCTCGCTTTTCCTTTCATTGTTAAATCTGTGTCTCTCAACCAATGAACTTGAAATCAAAGGTGGATCTGCTTCTCATTTGGGCCATCATGACCCCAACTGCCATCACATTGGGACGTCCCCATACTTAAGTCTCTATTCTATTTCTGCCATGATAGGAGCTGCAGAAAAATCTTCCTTTCCGTCATTTCTCTCTCTCCTCTCACACAGAATTCATAATGTAGCTGAGATCTTAAGGACAAGCTGGGAATTCCGTGCAACACATAGACTAAGAAGATCCTAAATGTGGTGTCACATTTAGGAGATACACATGAATAAGGTATAGTCTTTGCCCTTTAGGAGAATACTTTCTGGCAGAGGGTTAGTCGGGACACTTGTAGTTGCAAATGAAAGAAGCTCAACTCCAACTAGGTTAGGCAGAAAAGTGTGTTTATTGCCTTATGAATTGGGTTGTCTAGAAATGAACATCAGGTATGGCTTGCTCCAGAGGCACAGACAACCACATTAGTGTTCTCTCCATTCCTCCACTCCAAATATCTTTGTTTGTTTTTGCATGTGGACTCACTCTCTCTTGCTATAGACACTCTGTACAATGAAGAAAAGATGTTCACTACCAAACACACATTTACGGATTATGATCCAAAGAAAGAGAGGTCCTCTGTCTCCAAGCTTCATTTACAAAATCTCAAAGAAGATCTTGGGTTGACTCTGTGAATCACATGCCAATTTCTTGGGCCTATCTCTGTGGACAGGGGGATACCTTCTATGCTAGATCAGGCATGAGTGGTGGTTGGGGAGCTTCATTAGCAGGTGAATGCAAAGGAAGGTATTTATGCCATAAATATTGAGAATGTGGAATGGATATGCTGATGGATGTGGGAAGAAGGAAGAGGGAAAAAAAACAACAAAACATCAGTCTGAACTTTTGATTCTGGGCACCGGAGACAAAAGCAGCATCATAAGTAGAAATGGAATAGTTAGAAATGGATACTGTTTCAGTGGGAAGTTATATGTCTGTTAACCAGAGTTCTCCAGAGAAACAGAACCAAGAGGCCAATAGGATGTGTGTGTGTGCACGCATGAGTTTGTTCGTGCATTTGTATGGAGAGAGATTTTAGGGAATTGGCACATGATTGAGGAAGCTGACAAGTCCAAAATCTGCAGGGTAGGCTGAGAAGCTATAGATCCAGCGAAGAATTGAAGAGTTGATGCTACAGCTCAGGTTCAAAGGCAGCCTAGAGCAGAATTCCCTTCTCCCAGGGGGACTTTTATCTCTTTGGACCTTCAACTGATTAGATGAGGCCCACCCACATCATGGAGGATAATCTGCTTTACTCAAAGTTTACTGATTTACATGTTGTTCTCATCAACAACATAGCTTCAAGAAATGTCTACAGTCGTATCTGACCAAATATCTCAGCATTGTGGCCTGCCCCACTTGACATAAAATTAACTGTGACAGTATGTCACAATATGTGAATAGTGAGATGCCTCTGGACTATTTGGGTGTGGTAGGAAGTGAGGGTTTGGGACTCAGAACACAGATCAGGACATGCGATTGTCATCTACCCAGGAATGAGAATAGAAGTCACTAAAGAGGATACACAATGAGACAGTGCAGAAGAAAACAGGCCGAGCGTGCAACCTGGCATAAATCCTGCCTGGAAAGGAGACTGAAGTCTTGGTGAGGGCCGTGGAAGAGCAAGAAGAACCTGTCGCCGTGGAAGTCAGCAGAGGAGGCCACCTCATGAGAGGTGGTGGTGGAGAACGTTGGAAGCTAGGGAAGGCAAAGGGCCCAGGAGAGCCCCCGGCATGGCCAGCAAACTGCAGAGCCCCGCCCACCAGGCCACACACCGCCCCCTGCCCCCTGCCCAGGTCCACAGCCAGAGTGAGGTGGAGAGCGAGCCCTTCACAGCCCAATGGCAATTAGAGAGGGGCCATCTTATATCACTGGATTCCATAATAAAGACGAGAGACGAGGCTTGTATTTCAGATGTCTTTTTTACTCCATTTCTCTAGTTACGTATTGCTTAGTGTTTTACAACACAACGGACTGGTGTGTTGTAAATGATTTGGGAATGGGAAGCCCCAGTGCATCCCCATCGAGAGCCCGAGGGGCGCTGGCCTGAATGGTGATCCACGGAGTGGATGGCAGAGGCAAAGGAGAGGAGGCCGCATGGGAGGCCAGGTTCCGGACTGCTCACTCTGGTCCTCTGGTCCTGGCGAGCGGAAGACGGAGAGCACTCGGCCTGATTGATGCTAGGCAAAGAAGAGCTGCTGAGGGAAGGCCCAGGGAAACTAGGGCGTACTAGTGGTCCCTGCTCGCTCATCCACGCTTACGAAGGATAGAAGTCGAGAGTTCTTTCACAACTCATTTGGCAGCAAAACCTGACCCGGCTTGGCCTAAGGTAATGCGTAGTCTTCATTTACCCCACTTGGCCGTGAGTCTTCGTACATCTTCCTGCCGAAATATGAATGAGTTTGCCTATGGGAGGCTGATCCCCGTCCCACTGGGAAATGCATAGTCTGGGGGATAGGTTAATCTGGTTTTTTTAAAATCTGAACTATTC
>JAPYYJ010003057.1:0-12008 GCA_028533885.1 Nasua narica | reverse complement strand
TTCCCTTAGTTCATGCAGGTCTCTGCTCAGATATACATTTCTTGGGAGTGGTTTCCCTGGCCACTCTGTCTGCCCATGATGTTTTATTCACCAGCCCTAATTTATTTTTCTCCATAACACCTCATGTCACTTCTTCCCTGCTTTTGTTTGAGACCCAGTAGAGCATGAACTCCATCTGTATTATTCACTGATGTACTTATTCTTAAGTGTTCGCAATGAATCTTGACACCATGTTGACATTCAAAATGGTTTTACTTGAACAGATGAATAAGTATATATATAATTTAGAATTTGAAATATGAAAATAAATAAGCCTGAGGTGGGAAAGTGAATTTTAGGCAGACAAAAATCTTGAGCCGATAGTCAATAGACACACGATGATAGCTTACACTCAGTGAGATGTGATACGGTGGAAATTGTGCAGGTAGCAATGCTTAGGAGATAGAATTACATACCTTTAAATTAGTTCGCTATGGAGGTAAAGAAGAGAACCAGAGCAATAATAAAATACAAGTTTCTTGTTTGGAAAACTTGATGTCGTACCCAGGAGAATAAACAGGGCCAGTGGTGTGAATTGTAATGATTGGAGTGTTGGATGTTTTGAGTTTGAGGTGCCTGTGGAATATCTGACTGGACATACTCAATTAGGAATTTGCTCTGTGGATCTGAATATTGGGTGAGATCTAGGAACTGGAGATAGATACCCGAAAGCCTGTAAGCGATAACTGAAGCCATAGAAATAAATCAGAGAGAATGTAGTGGAATAAAGTAGACCTTGAGGCTCTAGAGATGAGAAGGGAAAATAGGCTCGATAGCATGGGTGAAGATTAAACTTATACAGAAGGAAGAATGGCACATTGTTCATGGGAACTGAATATGTTTTTATTTGATGGCTTCTATTTTATAGTAGCAGTGCTATTCTATATAGTTACGTGACATGCTCTAGTCCCATTGATCAAACTTCCCCTTTTGTCATAATACATTCATATACAAACGATAGATGCCTAATATAGATTCTTTATTATTGAAAGTTATGTGACTAAGAAGCAGCATATTTGCATCTGGATTTGGCTTTGCCCAGAACCAGGTCCAGAGCAAAGAAAATGAGTGAAAGTAGTTTATTCTGGGGGTGCAGGGAACATCAGCACGGCAGTGGGGCAGTTAGTAAGGACAGGTTAACAGTGGGCACACTATCCACCCTGTGAGTGTCTGGACCTTATTTCAAAGGGGAAATTCTGGAAAATGGTGTAAAACACAAGCCTCAAAATTATCTTAAGGGAGCTGGTGTATGTACAGAAAAACTCCTATCAGATATTAAGTGAGAGCTGCTCTTGAAGGCGTTAATTTCTTAACACTACTACCAATCTCCTTTGTGTGGGCAGAGGACTTACATGCCCTTAGGCAAAGAGATGTTGATGTTGGCAAGCCTAAGAAAGTGACAAGGCTTGAAGTTTCTGGGTGGGGCACCAAGGAGCTACAGAATGTTTCAAACTGTTACAGTATTTTTTTTTTAATTCCTAAGTAAAACCATTCTATAAGCCTTTCACAAATATTTTTGCAGATAATTGATTCAATTTTTCAAACTTAAATTTAGATCTAGTCTTTATTAAAGGCCAATTTAGTGTTTTCTTATTGGCCTCAAGAATCCAAGAGGGACTACACATTTTAAACCAAAATGTTCTTCATAATGCATTACCCTTAAAATATAGTTCAAATGTTAGTAAAATAATTTTAATGCCAAATCTTAGATTAATTATTCTAAAGAATAACCATTTTATAGCAGTAACCATAGGGAGGGACTTTTCTCCTAGTTGATACATATCTATCTTCCCTTATTTCCTGGAATTAATTTGATGATTTAAAATAACTAAAATGAAATGTAACTTAATATAAAATTATTGCCTCCTGATTCCTGCTTTATTGAGAGTGTGCTCCATTAGCCTATTTTTCTATCCTTTTCATATTTTCTAGGGATTTGACTGCTCACAAATATAGTTGTCTAACGCATTTTTAATGAGTTACATAAAAGAGATCTATACAATGACTTTGTATTTTTAAAATTTGGATTATGCTACTATATTGGCTTCGTCTTTTTTTAGCATAAAAATTTTTATTATTTTTCATCATATTTAGTTTGTGTTTCTCAAAGAAGTCATCTTGCCACATGTTTTTATTATATCTAACTTGGTAAACCTCATCTTATATATGAAATACAATAAATATTGGGTAAAATATATTAAATCTTTAAGACAGCAATATCGTTATAACCAGTTTTTTTCACTTACAATCTATATGGAACTAATCACTTTACATTTTATGCCCTTTAAAGTATATTTCTCTTTAGGAAGTATGCAGGTAAACATAGCTTTGAAAAAGATTCATTTCCTAAAATATGGAGTTATTTTTTTTTTTTTAGATTTTTTTTTGATACAGAGAGAGAGATCACAAGTAGGCAGAGAGGCAGGCGGAGAGAGAGGAGAAAGCAGGCTCCCTGCCGAGCAGAGAGCCCGATGCGGGCCTCGATCCCAGGACCCTGAGATCATGACCCGAGCCGAAGGCAGCAGCTCAACCAACTGAGCCACCCAGGCGCCCCAATATGGAGTTATTTTTATGTTTATTATATAGTACCTAATATATAAGATTTTATAAAGAAGTTTATTTAAATGACAGAAATTTTGGGCTCCTGGTTCGCTCAGTCGGTTAAATGGCCAGCTCTTGATTTCAGCTCAGGTCATGATCTCAGAGTCCTGGGACTTGTGGTCCCAGGCTCAGTGGGAAATCTGCTTGTCTTTCTCTCTCTACCTTTGCCCCTCCTCTGCTTGCACATCTAAGCTCTCTCTCAAATAAATAAATAGATCTTTAAAAAAAAAACAAATGACAAATTTTAATGAGTAATGGTTGTTTTTAAATTGTCATTGGAATCTTTAGGGCTGCGTGAGTGGAGTCATATTTTAAATTTATAAAGTTTTCTGTATACCATCAAAACTTTGCCAAGAGATCATTACTTAAAAGAAAGTTTTATTGTAATATAGTTGATATACCAAAAACTATACGTATTTAATGTGTACAATTTAATTAGCCCGAGCACACACATACATTCTTGAGACAATCATTGTAGTAATGGTTATAAATGTATCCATTACTTCCCAGTGTTTCTTTATTCTCTTTATGAGTGTGTACTGAAAACACTATGAGATCTACCCTTTTAACAAAAATTTTTAAGTGCACAGTGCAATTTTGTTAGCTATATATAGGCATTATGCTTTGCAGTAGATTTTCAGAACTTACCCATTTACATAACTGAAACTTTATTTTTCTAAAGATTTTACTTATTTATTTATTTGGAGAGTGCAGGCTTCTGAGGGAGGGGCGGAGAAGAACTGAGAAAGAGTCTCAAGCAGACTTCAGCACTGAGCACAGAGCCCAAAGAGGGGTTTGACCTCGTGACCCTGAAATCGACCCCAGCTGAAATCAAGAGTCAGATGCTTATCTGACTGAGCCAGGCAGGTGCCCCATAACTGAAACTTTATATCCATTGAACAGGAACTCCATTTCCCTCTCCTCCCACCCCCTGGCAACCACTATGACTTCTATGAGTTTGACTACTTTAGATAACTCATTTAAGTGGTATTGTTGTACATGTTCCCTTCCTTCTTCAATTGGCCTATTTTACTTATTAGCATAATGTCCTCTAGATTCATCTGTGTTGGCAAAAATGGCAGGATTCCTTTGACTGAATACTATTCCACTGTATGTATATGCCACATTTTTTTAATTCATTCATTTATCAATGGATATTAAAATTGTTTCCTTATTTTGGTATTGTGAACAATGCTGCAGTTAAAGTAGGAGTGAAGATATCTGTTCAGAACCCTGATTTCATTTCCTTTAGATACATACTCAGAAGTGGGATTGCTGGATCACATGGTAGTTCTATTTTTAATTTTTTGAGAAACCCCTATACTGCTTTCCATAGCAGCTGCACCAATTTACATCCCTGCCAATAGTGCATAAGAGTTCTAATTTCTGCACATCTTTGCCAACACTTGTTATCTTTTGTCTTTTTGATAATAGCCTCCCTGGAAGATGTGAGGCCATATCATTGTGGTTTTGATTTACATTTCCTGATGATTAGTAATGTTAAGCACCTTTTCATAGATCCATTGGCCATTTGGCCACTTGTTG
Organism: Nasua narica; assembly: GCA_028533885.1. Lineage (NCBI taxonomy): Eukaryota > Metazoa > Chordata > Mammalia > Carnivora > Procyonidae > Nasua > Nasua narica. The sequence continues at coordinate 7,823 of JAPYYJ010003057.1, read as the reverse complement.
GCCTTTTTTGGTGAGATATCTGTTCAAGTCTTTGCCCATTTTCAGTTAGGCTTTTATTTTGTTCCTTTGTTTTTGATATTGAGTTGTTTAAGTTACATACAAATTTTGGATATTAGCACCCAGTTAGATGTGTGGTTTCCAAATACTGTTTCCCATTCCATAAGATGATTTTTCATTCTGTTGATTGTTTCCTTTGTGGTGCAGAAGCTTTTAAGTTTGATGTAGTTTGACTTGTCTATTTTTGCTTTCATTGCCTGTGCTTTTGTCAGGAACGAGGGAGTGTCTGTGTTGTAAATGGAGGTCTTTTCTTGGATTCCCCATGAGAAGATTTACATGGGGATCTGTGCTCAGATCAGAAGGAAAGTAGCAGGCACAAAGCAGTTTATTAAAGTGAAAGTATACTCAAGGCAGAAGAGGGGGCAGGTTCTGCAGGGTGGAATGCACCCTTACTGTTGTTTTGGAATAGATATAATTGGGTCTCTCTGGACTGGGAAGAGCTGTATATTATAGTGGGGTGGTCACTAATGGAGGCTGCTTCTAATCTTTTGGGAAGCTTTTTCTACAGGTTGGGAGGGGGAGTTTTTGACCTTGTAAGGATGTACTAGAACCATCATGGCAGTTTTAGCTCTATTTCCGAAGGGGGTGGGTGTGCCTGCAGTGCAAATGTATTATAATGAATCTAGCGATTACCCTGGGGCTGAGGTAGAAGAGGAGAGGCAAGTACTGTATCTGTGGCTCTTGATCTGTTAGGCGCAAGGTCTTGGAAGCCACAAGGTCAGGATATTGAGCCCTGGGCTTATAATATGTAGCCTTTTTTTAAAAAAGTACCATCCTTGTCTCTAGCTCATGACTCATTACCCTTCAAGGACTTGGGTATCTGCCTTAGGTGTTCCTTCCACTGTTCATGTCCAGCTTCTATCAGACACTTTGGTGATATCCAAGATCTCATTGCCAAGACCAAAATCAAGAAGAGTTTCCCTTATGTTTCCTTCTAGGAGATTTACAGTTTCAGACCTTACATGTCTGTCTTTATATTGAGTTGGTTTTTGTTTATAGTATAAGTAAGGGTCTGATTTCATTTTTGTGTGTGTGACTGTCCAGTTTTGGCATGAATATTTGTTGAAGAAATTATCTTGTTACCCGGTGTGTATTTTTGGCAGTGTGTCAAAGATCAGGTGACTTTCTTTATATGTGTCAGTTGTTACTGGCCTCTGAATTCTATTCCATTGATGTATATGTTTATTTAAGCCAACACCATACTTTTAAAAATTACTCTAATTTTGTAATATATTTTGAAATCAGGGAGTGTTGTGTCTCCAGCTTTGTTTTCCTCAAGATTTTTTTTTTTTGGCTCCTTGGGGTCTTTAGTGATTCCATAGAAAATGTAGGATTGTCTTCTTATTTCTGTAAAAAATGCCATTGGGATTTTGATAGGCATAGTATTGAATCTGTGGATTGCCTTGGGTAATATGGACATGATAACAACATTACATCTGCCAATCCATAAATACAGGATTTCTTTCCATTTATTGTTTCTTTTTAAGTTTTTTTGTTTTTAATCAGTGTTTTCCAGTTTTAAATTTACAGGGTTTTCATTTCCTCAGTTACTCCTTGGTTATGTTTACTCCTAAATATTTTATTCTTTTGGTGTCTTTCTGGTTTTTTTTTTTTTTTGTTTTTTACTGATCTCCAACACTTTACTAGTTAGCCTTTATTAGAGGTGCCTTGGTTTGGGATGGACAAAAAGTGCCCATCTCAGGGGAATTTCCTGGACATCAGGCATTCCTTGCAATTCCTTGAAATTCCTGCAAATTTCAAGGAAACACCAACTTGGATGAAATTCACAGAGGGCAGGACTGTGATAGCTAAGCAGTACGGATGGGAGGTATGCCTTTGGCAGAGCTGAGCCCTTGAAACATCAGGGCTTTAATAATGGCAATGGTGGAAATGGCAATGGCAATGGAAAGTGGTGGCTGTAACTGCACACAGGCAAACCATCTGGGACACCAGAAATTTCTTGAAGTTTCAGGCGATGTCATTGCATCACATTGGAGATCAGGTGATGTACTTGGGGTTGGTCATGAGCTCAGTGGCATCATCACTGGGGGCAAGCAGAGCTTCCTGTAGGAAGGCAAAGGGTGAGTGTGTCTGCACACCATTCACCTCGCACTTCTCAAAGGCTTCACTGGTGATTTCTACCAAACATTTAAAGAAATAATAGCAGTACTTCTCAAACTTCCAAAAAATTGCAGAGAAGAACTACTCCCAAACTTAATTTTATGATGCTAGCATTACCTTGAAACCAAAGCTAGACAAAGACACTTTACAAGAAAAGAAAACTACAGGCCAATGCCCCTAATGAACAGAGATGCAAAAATTCTTAATAAAATATTTGCAAATCATATTTAGCAGTATATACCATGACCAAGTGGGACTGACTCCTCGAGACAGGGATGGTTCAATATATGCAAATAAATTAATATGATACACCACGTGAAAACAAATAATAAAAATCACACGATCATTTCAGTGGATGCTGAAAAGGACATTTGAGAAAATTTGACATCCTTTTATGATAAACTATCGACAAATTATATGGAGAAGGAATTTACCTCCCCTATAATAAATAAAAATTAACCTCCACATATAATAAGCCCACAGCTAACAGCATGTTCTGCCACGAAAAACTGAAATCTTTTCCTTTGAGACCCAGAGTTACTCATGGATACACACTCTTAACACATATATTCAACATAATAATGTATGTATTAGCTAGAACAGTTAGGCAAGAAAAAGAAATAAATGCATCAAAATTGGAAAAGAAGTAACCTTATCTCTATCTGCGTATGACATGATTTTATATGTAGAAAACTGAAAAGCCTCCACAGCTGTTAGTGGTCATAAATGAATTCAGTAACATTACAGGATGCCAAAATCAACATACAAAAATCTTTTGTTTTTCTATAACAATGGAGTATCTGAAGAAGAAATTAAGAGATCATTTCAAAATACGATAACATTAATACTGAGAAATCAATCAGCAATTAAACTGAATTGTTTTAAGTATACTTAAGAATAGATTTGTTAACATTTTTAATAAATGTTGTGCTAGGCAGTTTTTGCTATGATTTCATGATATTATAGCAGAATGCTACTGCTTTCAGGCCACAGAATCATGAACAAGGAATGAATCATAAGACTGAGTGAATCACACAAATCATTTTATATAATTAGACATACTTCTTGCAGTTAAGTGTTATTTTTTCCACTTCAATCTGTGTTCTTAGCCTGTGGTTCCCTTGTAGGTTTCTTAAACATGGTGGCAGTCACCTAGCAATGCCTTGTGATTTATATCTCATTGGATTTAATTCATCAGGATTGACTGTACAAGTTTGGGTTGGAATAAAAATGTAATAGAATAGAATAACTCTATATACTAATAACTCAAAAAATGAAAATATCAAATTATATTCAAAATATTCAGCTGGAGAAGAGATAGAAAATGTGTGGTTAATAGTAGTCATTAGTAATAAAACATTTTGTTGTTAGTTGTAGAGTGGTAGTTCCCATTTTGGGATGTAAATTGAATGGATATAAATTGTAGCATTTTTCATAAAGATGTTAATAAACAGATATTGAACATTAATCAGTAAAATGAGGTCTGAATAAAGGACATGGAATCTTCAATTTAAGTTATAAGTAAAAACATTAGCAGTTTCCACATATCTGGGATAACTTTAGTGAAATATGAAGTTAAATAATGCTGCAGTATCTCTCAAATGTTATTTAATTTTGTATCAGTTAATTTTAAAATTGAAAACTTAAATATGTTTTTCAAGACTGCCATGAGTCTCCTCTTGCTCCTTTTTACTCCTTGGGATTGTGTCAGACAGCTTCTGACATTATTCCCAATGACCACGCCTCTTACTATTCATGCTATTGTAGAAGCTCCTCCTCCTATGTGTGAGCTGAACCTAGTGACTTGGTTTTAATGAATAGAATATATAAATTAATGGGTTATCACTTCTAGTATGAGTTTATAAATAACAGTGACTCTTATCTTGCTTGCACTCTTTCTTGCTGGTATTCTCTCTTATCTAATTTGACAGTTCTGATGAAGCAAGCTGCCATGTTGTGAGATGCAGCACATAGAGCAAAATCTGTCAAAAACTGAGAGACACTAGGGCACCAAGGTGACTCAGTCAGTTAAGCATCTGCCTTCGGCTGAGGTCATGATCATAATCTCTAGGTCCTGGGTTGTAGCCCCACACTGGGCTCCTTGCACAAAGAGGAGTCTTCTCCTTCGTCTCCCTCTACCCCCCCCCAGACTTGTGCTCTCTCTCTCTCTCTCTCAAATAAATAAATAAAATATAAAAAAAAAACCAAAAAGACAAAAACTGAGAGACACAGTTAATATCTTTTGAAGAACTCAGGATTTGTTTCAACAGCATCTCAGTAACTAGATCCTGCCAACACCCACATACGTGAATTAGGAAGTCAATCCTTCCCAGTGCAGACTTGAGAAAAATGTGTGTTTGTGAGAGATCCAGAGCCAAATGCATCAGCTAAGCCATTTCACATTCCTAATCCACAAAAATTGTGAAATAGTGTTTTTTTTTTGTAAGTGTTTTTTAAGCCAATAAACTTTGAGGTAAATTGTTATAGAGCAATCAATACATTGTATTTAGGCTATGGGCTAACTTATTCATCCCTGTGGGTTCATTTCTCATCAATTTACTGATAAACTAAAATTCAGATTATGCATCACTGATGCCTACTGAAATTCTTATCCATATTTCAAAATTCGCATTTTATATCCACATTTGACACCTTTCAGGTACTACAATACCAATATAAACAAAATTGAACTCATTATTTCCCTCCAGAATTCAGTCTGTCTCTTAAACATTGGTTCATGAGATGACACTTTAATCAAACCAGTTTCCCATGATAATTTTTAGATTAAGTCATTCCGAATATCTTCCACTCTCTCATGAATCTACCGTCTGATTTTTAAAAATTAAATTTATTTTATTCTTATGTTTAAATATGTCTGGAATCTATTTTATAACTGCTGTTTATACCTGAGTTTAAAATACTGTCAATTTTCAAATGAATTGCTATACCAGCTGCGTGAAGAATATCCATTTTTGACATAGCAGTGAAAATATTTTAAAAATAAACATCTGCTTACTTTTTTTTTTTTTTTACCCTCTACCTGCTTTCAGGTCAAAGTCAAACTTATAATATGGATTTAAAGGATTTGATAGAAATGCCCTATTTGACTCTCACATATTACATTTGTATTTGTTCTAGGCTTAAGCCTTAAACAGACTGCTTGAGAACAGTTACATTTTTCTATATTATGTGTTTCTTCATCCTCAGGCCCAGTTTAGTTTCTTTACAATAAATTTGTGAAGGAATGAATACATGAATGACAACAGTCTTTCAAATTTCAAATTACTTTTTTTAAATATTAGGATTATGTCAAGATACTCTAACCTGTTAAACATATGGACTTGTAAAAATGAAAAATGTGTGGGTTTTAGGACCAACTTTCCCATTAATTTCTTGTCTTTGACCTTTAGCAAAATATTCCACAGAAAATCATACTAGTTCACTACCAGAACAGTCGGCATTCAGAGCATTAGTAAAACACAGGAGTACAAGAGGGTAGAAAGACACATACATGAAAATAATAAAAGGAAGTGAGAAATAATAGGGGACAGAGTATCGTCTAACATATGTTCACATTGAGGCTGCAGCAGTATCTGACCATGTGTCCCAGGCTACTGGTTGCAGGGTCAGGCAGGGATATTCTTAACAGGCTCTCCAAGTAACCACTGCATCGGAGAGAAACATTTGTTTTACCAGTTGAATGTGATGTGTCCGCCACTATTAAGAGTAAATCCTGTGCATCAATATTCATTAGTGTTTGTGAATGCTTTTTCTTGAAAGAGAAAAAAAAAATCAGTAACTCATTCGCTGGATTAGCTTTCATCCATCATTACCCCCAGTTCAGGAGTGCAATAGGGTTCTGCCACATTCTTCTCCATTTACTTTTATGATGCATTGCACAAAAAATTTTCCTCTTTTGAAGGCTTTTGGAATATGGAGAGGAGCAAAATATTTCTACCCCCAATATATCTCCCATATTTGTGAATATAGTAGTAAATGGTATATAAATGGAGATTAATTTGTCCCTTGTAGTCTGCTTAGATTTTCACTTTGAAAATCTCTACCTATAAGTATTATTGGTATACTGTGATGTATACTTATAATACTATACTTGCAGGTATTACCAAGGCATTCTGGCAAATATAGAAGATAATTTGAAAATCATTACTATAGATTAAGATAATTTATTTGGAAAACACCTGCATTCAAAATATAAAAAAGGAATACATAAATTATATAATATCAACTTCTCAGTTTAAATTTGTCAGGGTTTCCTTTAATTGTATGAATTATTAACTTCATTAATAATCCATCATTCCTAATGAAATTTTTTTATAATGTAACACTCATAAAATAGGTAACTTTTCATGCAAGTTGGGATTTTATATATACAGAAAACTGAAATAGAGGAAACACACAGATAGAAGCTACAGGTGTAGCCATTCTCTAGGCTTTGCGATCATCATGGGATTGATATTAAAACAGGATAATGTCAAGAATTGTGAAGGAGGTGCGTGCGGGTGACTCACTCAGCTAAGCGTACAACTCTTAATTTCAGCTCAGGTCCTGATCTCATGAGTCGTGAGATCGAGCTCCACATTGGGCTCTGTGCTCCATAGGAAGTCTGCTTGGATATTCTCTCTTTGCCTCTACCCCTGCTTGTGTTCTCTATCTCTGTCTCTCTCAAAAATGAATGAGTGAATAGAATAGCAAAGTATGAGAAATGTACCCTAATTGTAGACTCACAAATTAGCCTACCACAGTTTTATGTCTGCTGACAGAAAACAGGAGACATCTGTATCAGAGAAAAATGACTGTTGTTCAGATACAACAAAAAGCATGGACTTCACAGTCATATCAGTTCCTCTCCACATTTCCCAACCCACATTCCCAGTCTGTCATGCAGGTGGGTTTGGATGGATGCAGTACACACAGTGGGCCTGTGTCCCAGATGGGAAACTTCAAGAGTATGAAATGTCAGTCTTTTATAATGAACTGCAAGCATACCTGGCCAGTCTGTTCTCCAGAGGGAAAGCTTATCTGTATTAAACTCAACAGCAAACAATTCTGCCTTCAGCTGTGGAAGCTGTCTTCCAGGGCTATTCACTACTCAACACCCTTGAAAAGTAATCCAGGACAAAAGATATTAAAAAGCTATCAACGTTTCTACTTGTCAGGGCCTCTACTTGCAGGTGTTCCTGAAATGTGAGAGACACCATGAACAGAAATAGCGAAAAAAGGCAGTTGATTGTATTGTGTGAATTATTGGTGCAAGATGGCTTTGAAGGTGTGGCTTGGTCAAAAATCTGTCTGTGTTTGCAACTGCCAATCCTTGAAATTCTCTCATAGATGAATCAACTATTAAAAATTTATTGACTACACTGTATGTAGAATTGCCTGAAATTGTTAATCCTTTAAAGAGTGCACATTTTGTTAAAAATTAATATAATTCAGCAAACTGGTGCCTGCCATTAAGACACCGACATTCTTTAGTATCATTTTATCTTTTAATGTGGCTCTGAACTGAGAACAAATTTTAAAAACGGGGGTAGTAAAAACAAAAGAACTCTTTCAGAGTCTAGTTATATACAGAGAATGGTGAATATTGAAGAAAAAACAAACAGTTATGACACCTGGGAGATTGT
>JAPYYJ010003056.1:0-12008 GCA_028533885.1 Nasua narica | reverse complement strand
GGATTGCTGCCGAGGTCTTCCACATGTGAAGCCCGGGTTTACCTTGCTGCAACTTCTACCTGTTGTAGGTAGAAGTTGTTGTAGGGCATCAGAATCAAGAGAAGTGGGAGCCTCCATTTGGGGAAGAACTTCTGATTTCAGTGTTCACAGAGCTTCACTTCTGAGATTTCCCCCACAACCTGTACTTTAATGTACTGAACATTTTTTTTTAAGTTGGATGTTAAAAAATTCACTTTAAAAATGTGTTGTTATTCTTAGCAATAGTATCCATGAATTGTTGGGTGTGGATTGCTATTTATGATTTTTTTCCCCCTGAAACACCATAAAATAAATGCATATGTATGCAATTATTAACGTAGAAAATACGAATTCTCATGCTGACCAAAATCACTTCCCGAATCCCAGTTTGGGAAACTCATCTTTCGTGGGTCTGAGTGGGTATGTTTTATGTCTCCGATAGGACTGGGACCCCTTGAGGGCAGGGGGCATGACTTCGACAATTCATTTACGCCTCAGAACAATTCTCCCCACCTACAGATGCAGAAACTGAGGCCTCAGAAAGATGAAGGGACTTGGGTAACGCCACAAGGAGAGATCCAAGGCCGAGTCTGCATTTTGAAAGAGACTGGTTCTTAGAGTGAGCCCTTAGGGACCTTACTCAATGCCCCTCCTTTTCCTTCCTTAGGAAACTGAGGCCCCGACAGGAGAACTGACTTTCCGACAGTACCAGGGAACCAACCCTAGAGGTGCTAGTGCTGGGCTGGGTCCCTTATGCCACGGTGCTCTTTGCAGACCCTCCGGCTGATCTAGAAGACAGCTATGATCACATTACCTGATTGGTCATCTGAGGATCTCAAAGCCAAGACTAACTAGTGCTGCGGCTCAGGGTGACCGAGATGGTCCCGAGGCCTTGTCTCTGTGTGGCTGGCCATTCCCCGCAGTTCAGCTTCTGGTTTGCTAAAGACAGCTGGAATAATACGCACCCCATGACCCTTTAGAAACACCAAGATGATCTTTCCGGTGTGGGCATAGGATATAGAGTGGGGTAGGGGTGGGATGCTAAATGTTTAACAACCAGCTGTCCAGGAGGGACAAAAAAGACTCTGATCTGTAGCATTTGCTGTCTCACCGATGCTGATGAGCACTGTCGTCAAGCTCGCTCAGTGCAGGGCTGGCCACGACGGGTTTGGGCGGGCACCGGGGCAGGACTGCCTTTTCCTCAGCCCTCGCCCGTCCCTGACGCCCAGCCTGAGGGAGCTGAAGAGAGACCAGGAAGCCTATTGTATGCTGGCTACCGTCGACTCCCCCTTCCAGAACCCTCTAACTGTCAGGGTTTCTGTATGTGAATTCGGCAAATCTTCACAACCACCCTCTGAAGTAGGTGCTATATTCCACCCCCATTTTATTGATGAGGAAAACCAAGGCACAGAGAGAATAAATAGGCTGCTCAAGGCCATACAGTCAGTAAGCCGTAGAGCCTGAATTTGAACTCAGGCAGTGTGGTTCCAGAGTCCACGCCCAGAATGACCATCACACACCATGTGAACAAGTCCCCCCCTGGGGAACTCTACAGAAACGATAAAGAAGCATTCGAGAAACTGTTGCAGCTGGGGCTGCTCGGGTATGCAGAAACAAGACAGTTTTGTTGTTCCTAACAGACGTTATTTAGCGCCTACTGTGTGCACACAATGCTCCAGATGCTGGGAAAAAACAGAAGGGAAAACAGGTGTGGTCCCTGCCTTCCTGGAGCCCACAGTCCAGGGGCAGTGCCAGACGTCCGTTCAGGAATTACAGGAATCCATATAAAATCACAGAATTACCACAGCAGCAGGATGTAGTTCCTGGCACTCTCAGAGCATGTGAAGGAAGGTTCTGATCTAGTTCCAGGTCAAGGAGGTCAGGGAAGCCATCCTTGAAGAATGGATAGTTGAGCAGAGATCTGAAGGATAAGCAGGAATTATCAAGGCAAAGAGGCTTATCTGAGAAAGCACTCCAGGAAGAAGGAAAGGGAAGTGCCAAGATCCCACAGTGGGAAGAAGCCAGGCTTGTGAGGACAAGGGGGACCATGGTCAGTCTTTAAGAGCAATGGAAATTCTTTAAAATTTAAGTGAGACATAGCAGACCCAATCCAATTTATCTGACTTCAAAAATGCACTGAATCCTGACAAGGATGCTATGAGGCAAGTTCTGCTCTCCCCACTCTTATCAATGCCAAGATGGGTGAAATAAAAATTAGGGCAACACCGATGTTCTAGGACTTCAGAGAGTCTCCAGATGCGGCCCTCCTCCTGACTGTAAGAGTCAGGTGAAGTCCTCCTGACTGTAACTCTTCACCTCTTCTCCTCCCAGGCCCCTCCTGAAATCTGATGAAAGCTAGTGGTAACCCTCGCCACCAGAAAACAGCACCCCCTCACCTGTGAAAATTCTGCATACAGTTTCTGGGGATTTGTGAACCTCTTGAAACCCTTCCAGATCCCAGGTGAAAAAACACTGACCAACTGATTTTAAAAGAGAATTCAGGGGCGCCTGGGTGGTTCAGTGGGTTAAAGCCTCTGCCTTCAGCTCAGGCCATGGTCTCGGGGTCCTGGGATTGAGCCCCACGTCGGGCTCTCTGCTCAGCGGGGAACCTGCTTCCCCCTCTTTCTCTGTCTGCCTCTCTGCGTACTTGTGATCTCTCTATCTCTTTGTCAAATAAATGAATAAAATCTTTAAAAAAGAGAGAGAAAGAGAGAAAGAGAATTCAAACTCCAGGAGGCCATGGAAAGCAATGATAAACCCAAAAAGATGAATTACCAAATGGGGGAATTTCAGCCAACAACCTAGAGCCGGTCAGGGGCTGAAATCTTATTGGGACAGTTTGCTATTGGGAAGAGGGCTCCCCAGTGTCTAGGCCCAAATGATTGAGCTGTGTTATCAGTCTATACTGTGCTCAAAGATTCACTGGCTACTCTGTACACAACCTTGAGCTCGATTCTGGGAATACAGCGATGAATCAGAGACAGAGCTGGTCCCTGAGGGGCACAGAGGACAATGGCAGAGATGATTACTTTGCTGTTAATATTAAGATAAAGACAACCACAAAATGCAGAGCAAAGCCCAACAACGCTTTCCTTGGTGGGACTGTAAAATACATCTCTTACTGGGGCACCCGGTGGCTCAGTCCATTAAGCGTCCAACTCTCGATCTCAGCTCTGGTCTGAGTGTGGAACCTACTTAATAATTAATTAATTAATTAAATCTCTTACTGATGAGAATATGGTGACAAACAACAACCGGAAGGGGAGTACCAATCAATGATGAAACTTGATCTTAAATTGGGGAAGGGCTAGCGTCACCCTAGAGGCCTTCCGTGCTCCTCAGATGCCCGGGGGAGGATGTGGGGAAGGAGTTACGAAACATGGAGAATTAAAGGATTGGAAACCTTTGGATGTCTCTCGGTGCTGACCCCCTCTTAATGAGAGGGCAAGGGTCAGCCTCTCTCTTCCTCAACCACTGAAGGGGTCCACCTCATCTGGTGAAAGGTCAGCAACAACATCATAAACTTGATAGACGTCAGAGCAGGAAGGGAAACTGGCTTCAGGGAGTCCCCTGAGCCTTCTCTGCATCGCCAGGACCACCAGCAAGGAGGTGGGTATGAGGTTGAGTAAACACAGTCTGTCTACTTCATCCTCTCTCCTTATCATGCGTGCATCCTAGGCCATTGGGGAATGGGATGGTGTCTGGGAAAGTGAAGGGTCCGCAGTACCTGTCCTGACACTGCAGCTTCTTTAGTTCATGCTGTGTGGATTTGTGGGTATGGGATTAGCCATTTGAAAATCAGTAATAACCGTTCTCATTCAAACCTTATAATCCCGGGAGGTAGGTGGGGGAAGGTCACAGTTAGGAACTAAAGAATGGGAATTTGAGACCAGTGGACTGACTCCAAGACCTGTGCTTCTAACCATTATGCTCCCCTGCCTCCTGCAGAGAGAGAGAGAGAGAAAGCTCGTCCCCAACATGCAGTGATGGCCAGGGTGGCTTTATCCTAAGGAGTCACCTGCTCCTTCCTCCTTGCTCCAGAGTTCCAGTGCTACTCCATGAAGCCTTCCCTGAGCCCCAGAGCACCCTGTCTTCATCTCACTTGAGGCACAGATCCTTTCCACTTTGTATTAAATTTCTGCAGATGTCTCTTTCTCTTTCCAAGGAAGCAGCTGCTCTTTGTAGACACGGGTTTCATCTGCAGCCTACCGATGCTCTTCCTGGTGCTTAAGCCATAGCATCCATCAAAGTCCTAGCTAGGCTTCTAATTGATGAGCAAAGGAAGTAATTTCCCCACCTTGGTCCCGGGGTGGGTACACAAATGTTGTTCCAGGGCCATGGACAATACCACCGGGCCAATGCCTCATAAACACGGACATGAAGGACGGACTCGAATCCATCTGTGGATCAAATGACCCTGAGGAGGTGGCACGTTAAGTCAGGCATAGGCGCCAGCTCAACCTGTGAACTGTCACTCTCGCAGTGCAGAAAGTTATCACCAGCGTGTCTGTGTTTGGGGACAGACACATCCGCACAGCGACCCCACCGCCCGACCTCAGCTGACTGAGTCAAGGTGGAGCCGAGAGGCTGTCAGCGCAAGGCTCTGCCCAATGGGAGAGCTCGGTGCTGGACGGTAAGCCAATCAGAGCCTTCCATGGGGCGTATGCTACACGGTGCACCCTGGGACCAGAAATTCACTCTCGGGGCTTCGGAAGCGTGGGCCCTCGGGGCCTTTGTCCCTGTCTCTGGAGGAGGAGGTTCTGCCATGAGAGGGCCCTACCAGGATATGGGGAGGCTGCTAGCATCCCAGATTCTCTTCCTTAGTCTGGCCTATGGTCTCACGTGGGGCCCTGTGCTGCCTCGTCCATAGATATTTGGTCCTCCTCTTCCCTGGCTTGGCTTCCTCTCCTGTGGTCTTCCACAAGCCCCACCTGCTTCATGTCACCACGTTCTCTTACTACAAGAAACAGTGCTCTGAGAAGTTGAGTGACTTGCCCAGGGTCATGCAGCTAGGATGGAACAGTTAACGTTCAGTCTTTGATACGGTGCATAGCCTGCTCTTAACCACTGGGCTGTAGAGCTTCCCCTGAGTGGTCCTGAACCCCACCCCCGTGTCTTGGCGCAATGTGGGAGCAGGCGGTATCAGCCCTCATCACTGAGTGGATTCCACCTACTTCCATATCACAGGCTCAGAGCGGCCAAGTGGCTGGCTCAAAATCACAACAGAACTTGAGTATCAGAACCTAGTTCTGAACCCAGCCCTGCATGACGCCAAGATCTTTTATTGTTATTGTTGGTTTATTTATGTTTTAGTAATCTCTGCCTCCAGTATGGGGCTAGAACTCAGACCCTGAGACCAAGAGTTGCATGCTTCTTGGACTAAGCCAGTTAGTCTCCCCCCCAAGATCTTAATAATTAGAATTCAAAATAAAAGTTAGCCTCTGATTAGAGTCTTGTGCTGTTGGATAGTCGGCGGGCGCTTGCCATGGCTCCTTACGAACTTGGAAGCGTAGGAAAAGCATGATGCTATGTGCTGAGGGTCTAGTACAGTGCTCAGCACACAGTAGGTCATAATTATGGGCTGGCTTGGTGAAAGCATTTTCTCTTGACTACTCTGCTGCCTAGGGTCATGATTAGGTCACCCAGGAGACACCACTACTGTCGTACAACTCCATCAATTCCCCAAAAGGAGTGATGAACAACGAATGATTGGTCAACTTATTGCAACATTGGCAGACATGTGGTGAATTTCCCATGTTTCAAGGCTGGCAGTGTGGCCTCACCCATGGGGGAGAGCACAGACTGAGGTCAGACTGGCGCAGGCAGCTACGCAGCAATAAACTAGCAGGACTGCACCAAACTAAGGAGCTTCTGTGCCTGGAAGGAAACAATCAGCAAAATGAAAAGGCCACCTACAGATTGGGGGAAAATATTTGCAAACTGTATCTCTGATAAGGGGTTAATATAAAAATATATAAAGAACTCGTACATACAAAACAAACCCAGATTTCAAGTGAGCAAAGGACCTAATTATACATTCTACAAAAAAAACACCTACAGGTGGCCAAAAGGCAAACAGAAAAGGTGTTCAATGTCACTAATCATTGGAGAAAGGCTAATCAAAACTATGGTGAGTTTTGGTTAGGATGGCTGTTATCAAAAAGACAAAAATGAGTTTTGTGAGGATGGAGATAAAAGGGAAACTTTGTACACTGTTTTGATGGGAACGTAAATAGCTACAGCCATTATGAAAAACAGTATGGAGGTTCCTCAAAAAATTAAAAGTAGATGGGGTGCCTAGGTGGCTCAGTTGGTTAGGGGGAAATCGGAGGGGGAGACGAACCATGACAGACTGTGGGCTCTGAGAAACAAACTGAGGATTTTGGGGGGATGGGCGAGCCTGGTGGTGGGTATTGAGGGCAAGTATTGCATGGAGTACTGGGTGTGGTGCATGAATAATGAATCTTGGAACACTGAAAAAAATAAAATTAAATTAAAAAAATACTAGTAAAAAAAGTGTCTGACTCTTGGTTTCAGCTCAGGTCACGATCTCATGGGTTGTGGGATCGAGCCCCATTTTGGGCTCCTCGCTCAGTAGGGAATATGCGTGAAAGATTCTCTCCCTCTGCCCTTGCTCCTGCTCATGCTCTCTCTTTCTCTCACTCTCTAAAATAAATAAATAATATTTTTTTAAAAAAAGATTTTATTTATTTGACAGAGAGAGAGAGAGAGATCACAAGCAGGCAGAGAGGCAGGCAGAGAGTGAAGGGGAAGCAGGCTCCCCACTGAGCAGAGAGCCCAATGTGGGGCTCAATTCCAGGACCCTGAGATCATGACCTGAGCCGAAGGCAGAGGCCTTAACCCACTGAGCCACCCAGACGCCCCTAAATAAAAAAATCTTTAAAAAGAATTTAAAATGGAGGTGCACTTGGGTGACTCAGTCAGTTGAGCATTGGACTCTTGATTTTGGCTCAGGTCATGAGCTCGGGGTCATGGAATCAAGCCCCACTTTGGGCTCTGTGCTCAGCAGGGAATCTGCTCGTCCATCTCCCTTCCCATTTGCCCCTCCCCTCGTGCTGTCTCTGTCTCTCTCTCTATCAAATAAATAAATAAAATCTTTAAAAAAATTAAAAGTGGAACTACTGTAGGATACAGTGATGCCTCTTCTGGTTATATATACAAAGGAGATGAAAACAGTACCGTGAAGGGTTATCTGTAGTCCTATGTTCATTGCAGCATGATTTACAATAGCCAAGATGTAGAAATAACGTAAGTGTGGGTTGACAGACAAATGGATGAAGTGATTGATATATATGCATATATGAAGACTGATCAACCTTAAAGAAGGAGATCTGCCATTTACGGCAACATGGATGAACACGGAGGACTTTATGCTAAGTGAAATAAGCCAAGCACCTAAACAAAACTACTGCATGATCTCACTTATATGCGGAATCTAAAAAAGTTGAATTCATAGAAGCAGAGAGTAGAACAGTAGTTGTCAAGGCCAGGTGGGTGGGGGAATGAGGGAAACTAGAGAGTTGCAATTAGATAAAACAAGTAAGTTCTAGAGATCTAACATACAGTGAAGTGATTATGATTAATAATACTATATTGTGTACCGGAAATTTGCTGAGATCTCAGGCACTCTTACTACACACACCAAAAGTACTATGTGAGGAGATGCGTATGCTAATTAGCTTGACTGTGTTAATCATTTCACTGTGTATATAAAAATGTCGTGTTGTCCTACTTGTATATACACAATTCTTCTTTAAACAATAAAATTGGACCTAGAACAATCAGACCAAGTTTCGGATCTTGGGTCTATAACTTGGTGTCTATAAGATCATGTCTGGTTTCATTTTTTTCCACTGTACGTAAGAATTATCAACCTGACATGCGCACAACACATCATCGACAGGCTAGTTTATCAAACGCTTTTTGTTTCCTAATGCAGAGCCGCTAGGGAAACGGATCCAAAAGAGACATTCATTCCTAGGTCTCCTGACTTTGGATCTAATCCTTTTTCTCCAAATAAATCAATCTCTCTGTCAATCTCCCCCAACCCCCACCTCTCTCTCTCTCTCTCCCTCTCTCTCTCTCTCTCTCTCTCTCACACACACACACACACACACACACACATACATACATCCCACACATTCTCTCATTTAGTAAGCCAGACCTGGGTTCAAATCCTGCCTCTGCCACTTTCTTTGTTGTCTGCTCTTGGACAAGGATTAAATGACATACGGTACATTATAGGCAATCATCATTATAGCGTAGCTCCGTACTTTTCTGCCTCTGCTACTGAATGTGTGATCCTCGAAGACAAAGCTTTTTGTTACTCACCCTATTTCCCTCCCCCCCCCCCCACCGCTAGTAGCAAGGGCCACACACAGGTGCATTTACCAGGTACCTACTCTGTACCAGGCACCATGCCGAAGCCCGTGAGTGATCACCTCTCCGCTTCTCCCAGAAATCCTGTGAGCGGCTCCCATTAGCCCCACTTCACAGTCGACAGATGTGACAGCTGCGACTCAGGAGGCCGAAGAGATTCCGTGAATGATACCCAATGAGGAAGAGCAGCTCCAGCTTCCAACCCAGACCCGTCTGATCCTGGGGCCCGTGTAGGCTGACCCCGGCGCCACCCGGCCCCGCTGAGAGGTTGTTCGGTAACCATGTCGAACGTGTAGTGAGTTGTGCGATGGGGTCTGTCAGCAGCCAATGTGCCATGTGACCTGTCACCTGTGCTTATGCATGTCCAGTAGTAGCTGAAAGAGGCCTTTCTCTAGTTAGACTGTCTTTCCTTAGGGCGCTGCAGTCAGGCGGCCATCACAGGAGCCAAGACCCACACCCACTAGCTTGGCCCCGACCCCCAATGGCGGCAGGGGCTTGGCACTGCGCTGAGCGCGTGACCTTGTCAGTGGATGGATAGATGGAATGGGTGACACAGAGAGCCCATGAGACACAGCCCTCGTTGTGAAACCACTCTTGGTTCCAGAGCAGGGAAAATTCCTTCCTGCCCACCTCCATAGGGATGGGCCGCCCGAGGGCCAACCACCTTCACAGGAGCTAAGGAGGTTATGGGACAGAGGCAGGCGTGGTAGGTGGTCATGAAATTTTCCAGTCCCTTCCCCTCTCCTGGTCCTGTGACCATCTTCACCACCAGCCTACCACATACTATGTGTTGGAGTTCCTGTACGGGAGCCCATTCTTGGCCTCTCAGCTGTGCCTTGCAGGTAGGTGTGGACAGAGGCACCCTGGCCTGCTGACAGAACCTAGGTCATCAGACCTGGTTCCGATCCCAGCTTCACCACTCACTAACCTATGACTGCAGGAAATGGACTACACCTCTCTGAATGTGGGCTTCTTTTGTCTATAAATGGGGAGAAGAGTAGTCCCTTCATCATAGGTGGTTGTGGGAATGAGATGACCTATGTAAGATTTGGAAGAGCTCAAAAATTGATTTTTTTTTTAAGATTTAGTTTTTATTTATTTGAGAGAGAGAGAGATTGAGAGAGCAGAAGGTCAGAGAGAGAAGCAGACTCCCCAGGGAGCTGGGAGCCTGATGTGGGACTCGATCCCAGGACTCCAGGATCATGACCTGAGCCAAAGGCAGTCGCTTAACCAACTGAGCCACCCAGGCGCCCCAAAAACTGATTTTTTTTAAAAAAAATTTATTTATTTATTTGACAGAGAGAGACCACAGTAAGCAGAAATGCAGGCAGAGAGAGAGGGAAGCAGGCTCCCCGCTGAGCAGAGAGCCCGATGCGGGGCTCCATCCCAGGACCCTGGGATCATGACCTGAGCCAAAGGCAGAGGCTTTACCCCCACTGAGCCACCCAGATGTCCCTCAAAAATTGAATTTTTAAAAATGATGTATACCCTACATAATTATTCTGTAGTCCATTGCCTGTTGGATACCTGACTTACCCACGGTCACTCGGGTCTCAAGTAGCAGAGCTGGGACTCACACTTGGGGGATATTCCAGCCAACGCGAATAGGACTGCGGAAGGATTTGGGCTGTGCTTCACTTCCCTGTGTCCTCATCCTGCATCTTGGGGAGGGGAGGGGGCGCCCAGCTGGGGAGTAGTCGCGCTGGGGGGGCAGCAGTGTGGGAGTGTGGCTGGATGGACGGCTATAGGGGGATTTGATGATGAGCCTTACATCCTTTCCAGCTCCCCCATCTAAGATGTCCTACCGGCCAGTCCTCTGCCTAGTGCGGTAACTTTCCAGCCTCTTGGTGATTTTCCGAGACAAATGCGCCACACCTCAAATAAGCTGTTTGCCTAAATTATAGGATGCTCTTGGTTTATCCAATGAATGAATATTTATGAAGTCTCTACAAGGCAGACAACCCTGTAATCAGGGCTGGAGGGCGGAGATGCCGGACAAAAAGTTCTGGGCCCGAAGGAGCTTCCGATATGGCAGTGGACCCAGGAAGCAGGGCAGGGTGGGTGTATTTCTGTCCCTTCCACCTACTTCCTGGTTCACAGACACCAAGGCTCTTTTTAAATCCCTATCAGTGCCTCTGTCTAGCTCCGCCCACAGTGGGCGGGGTTCCACTTCTTTCGGTCCCCAAGGGCTGTCTGGCTGGGTGGGTTTAGAGAGCCAAGAGCAGACAGCTAGTTAACATTCTCTGCAAGAGGGATGGATGAATCACGGTTGTCTTGGGCGGTGAGTGCCAGCTGGCCCTATCTCTAATCAGTATCCTGAGTGGGAGGCTTGGAGGACCTAGCAGCCTCCAGGTCCCTGCCCTCAGGCCCTACCCTGAAGGCAGCGGCTTCCTGGGAAGCCAAGATGTCTGGCAAAAGTCCCTTCTTGAGCCTAGGGTCGTCTTTGCCCCAGGTTGTCAGCTCTATCAGATGTGACAAATTTGAGAATGTGCTACCTCCCAGGCTTCCTCGGCCCTCTTTTTGTTTTCTGTTCCCCTCAAAAAGAAATGAATCTGGGGTGCTTGGGTGGCTCAGTCAGTTAAGCTTCTGCCTTCGGCTCAGGTCATGATCCCAGAGTCCTAGGATTGAGCCCCGCATCAAGTTCCCTGCTCAGCAGGGAGCCTGCTTCTCCCTCTCCACCCCTTCCCCCCCCCCACCCCCGCTTGTGTTCCCTCTCTCACTGTGTCTCTGTCAAATAATAAATAAAATCTTAAAAAAAAGAGAAATGAATCTTATTTTATATTAGAAAGGTAATTAGTGCATGTCTAAAAATTGAGAAAGAGGAAAATGTAGAAAGAATTTTTAAAGCCAGGGGCGCCTGGGTGGCTCAGTGGGTTAAAGCCTCTGCCTTCGGCTCAGGTCACGATCTCAGGGTCCTGGGATCAAGCCCCGCATCCGATAGCCTGCTTCCCTCCCTCCTCCCCCACCTCACCGCCTGCCTCTCTGCCTACTTGTGATCTCTCTCTATGTCAAATAAATAAAATCTTAAAAAAAAAATTTTTTTAAAGCCATATTTAGACCCGCCACCCAAAGGCAAGCACAAATTTTGGTATACTTTAAATATCTTTTAAATATTTTAAAATATATTTTTAAAATTTTATAATTTATATAATTATATGTATAATGTATATAATTTTAAATTATATATCTTTTAAATATTTTAATATTTTAAATATTTTAAAATATATTTTTAAAATTTTATCATTTTTTTAATTGAAGTATAGTTGATACACCATGTTAGAATAGTTTTAGGGGTATGACATAATTACTTAACAAGTCTAACATCCTACTGTGCTCACAAGTCTAGTTGCCATCGGTCACCATACAATACTATCACAGTTCCACTGATTATGTCCTCTCTGCTGCACCTGTCTTCCCCGTGACTTATTCATTCTGGAACTGGAAGCCTGTACCTCACACTCCCCTTCACTCATTTTGCCCCTCCCTCTACCCCTTCCCCCTCTGGCAATCGTCAGTTAGTTCTCTATATTTGTAGGTCTCATTCTGCTTATTGTTTGTTCATTTATTCACTTGTTTGTTCTTTAGATTAC